>JASTWP010000236.1:0-190015 GCA_030770255.1 Temnothorax ravouxi | reverse complement strand
GATTATTTAATGATCAATCAGACATATCATTTTTGTAGTCGACGCGATGTTTTAGTGACTTTACAATTTAATGTGAAATTAGTGTGCTCCTAGTTTGAGAAATGTAACATTAAAAAATAAGTCAATATGTTTGAATAAAATAAAAACAGCAGCTTCCTTTTGCTTTAAATTGAGTGACGTTCTGATAGTGTTTGTTTCTCTGCCCACAGATCCGTTTGCAGTGATGCGATTGAAAGGATGGAGATACGGTGTGTTTGTCGGAGGTTTCTTCGGACTTTTAGGTGCGCTTTTGTTACCCTCTCCATGATAGGACCCTATGTTGAATCCTGAACCATACAGTATATATCTTCAGAATATTAATAAAGAACCAAGTTCTGCGCAAATAATTATCTCGATTAACAATAAACTTTTTTCAGAGAAAATACGAGAACGAGCCTTCTCGGATAGACCTACATAATTTAACTCTGTAAGATTTGTTTCAAGTTTCTGTAAAAACTCTTGGATATGTGTTAATTGCACGTCACGCAAACTTCCTATACTTCCAGAAGTTCTGTAAAGGAAAGGTGATTATAAATATAAAAGTTAAATGGGTTGTTCGTTGTATAAAATAAATGTCTGTTAATATTTATTAAAGCTGTATAATTACGAAAAGTACATAAGTCACAAAAAGAGATTGTACTCGAGGGGGATACCTCTATGGGATATTGACTTTGTCATGACTTGTGCACTTTTCTACATAATCGGCGACTCGATTACCTGTACAATTATCACATATAAGAAATTTCGTTCGTAAACCGACTAGAAATTTCGTTGAAAGTATATAGTCTTGTAACTATACACGCACGCACGCACACGTAGTAGGCCTTGTGTTAAAAGTCTTCGTCGTCGCACACGTCGAGGAAAACATCAAATGCTTGTCGATTGCAATTGCCTTCCGCAGTGAAGACGTACTTGTGAAACGTTCCGTCCATACATACAGCTGAAATTACATTAAAAATTAAAAGATAAGAGAAGAAGCGCGGTATATATATCAGCGATATATTTTTTTTCATAGAAAATAAATACGCTACCTATCACAGAATTGTGTGTGCCAAACGCGCAAACGCAGGCGCATTTCTGGAGGTACTGTGAAGGTAGCCAATGCCCACTGACTCTCGACGTAATTGCCGAGAAAACCCATATTTGAAAAACTAAAAAAAAAAAAAAAACAAGAAAATACATATGAAGTTATGTATATGTTGTATGGTAAATATTCGTTTGTACGAAAAGGAGCATCAGTTTACATACGTGGATCGTCGATTCAAGCTGGTATTTTTTAGGGCAAATATATGCACTGTTCCTTTGTCGCTTGAAACGCACAAGAACTCCGAGTCTCTACTGAACGTTATGCTAAAAGAAAATATCAAGGAACATTAAGAAACTGAAAAATATTAATTGCATCAACGACAACGCTGTAATGCTAGTCATGTGGCTATATTAATTTTGTATACTGACCAGTAAAGCGTGGCCGGGTCGGCACCGCGCCTCAATTCAACCAATAAACTCCTGCGCACGGAATCCCATACTCTAATTAAAGTTCCCTGAACGGACGCAGTCGCGATCATAGTCCCGTTTCCATTAACCGCTAGACATGCCAGTGCACCCTGTTATTACAACATACATACACACACATGAATAATAAATAGTTATTGTAATTAAAAGATTGCTCGCATTATTAATTTTTGAAGTAAGTATTAAGTTAAAGCTATTGGAGCATTGGATGGCTTACTAGTCGAGCAGTTCCTTATCAAGCAAAAACAATCTGGATTTGATTCTGGATTCTTCCATCCCACAATATAAATATAAAAAATTGAGTGAAAAACTGTTTTACTTTAATATAAATAAAAGAAACAAAAACAAATTCCAAGGAGCAAAGAGCAGTGAATCTTTATAATATTAAAGTTCCTTAAACAAGTAGCGAGAAGAAGTTAAGATACCTGATGTGCCGAAAGAGTAATGGGAGCACTGGAACTACCAGCTTCGGTAGCTCCAAGATCCACCAACTGCACGCTACCGAGTTTGTGACCGGGAAAGGCCAGCAATTGTCTCTGCGCTGTCGCGAACGTCGCTATTTCCACCAAGCCCGTTGGATTGTCTCTGGTCTCAAGCGTCAACAATCTTCGTACAGGCGTGGGAAACGAAAAGACGTGGATCTCCCGCTGCAGCGCCACTATCATTCTACGACATAAGAATATTCCTCTATAGAACAAACGTTCTATACGTAGGAATTTGTAGTGGGAAAGGAAAAGCATGAGATTCCATACTTGTCCCTTCGTAATCTGACGGCTTTAATGAGACTGGTAAAGGTGACTTCCATGACAAACTTCTTCAACAGATCGTCATAGATCAGAACCGTGTTATCGGCAAACTTAGCACGATTTCCACCGCCTACGACGGCAATTACGTTTGTTCTCCAGAGCATCTCGGCCATGGAGATGCTTCCCATTAAATCATTATCGAAATGCGCCTTCTCGACCAACGGATCGACGTTATAGATTCTCAATCCAGAGTCCATGCAGCACGTGAAACAACCTGCGAAAGAGAAACGATGTTAATGGAAGAAAAAAAAAACGTATTTTTGCGAGTTTCTGGTCGCAAATTGTAGTTTACCTTGATCCTGATTAAATCTCAGGCTGTGAATGCCTTTCGCAGCCATCGTGTCTCTCGCGATTGATCAACAAAGCGTCTGACGGTGCTAATAGAAGCAGTTTTCTCAACAGAATTCGGGGAATTCTCCTTTCTCTTCAGGAAAACCTGATTTTTAACGGTAGTTCGAATGCCGAATCCATGACGCACAGTCAATTTACATGACGTAGATAAATGTATTCCAACACTTCTATTATTTACAGTCAACAAGTGCTTCCTTACACCAGCGACTCCAGCGAACGGTCGAGCACGACGCGTAGCGCAGAGACGGAGCAAGACAGAAGACGAGGAAGAGGCGAAGAACATCGGAAATCGGTCGCGTTCCTAAAATCATTAAAAACTAGTACTCCTCGGGTGACCCTGTCTCCCCTCCCGCGCTTCCGTCGCCTTCCGCCCTATCCCTTCGAAACGTGTGCGACCAATATCTATCTCTTTCTATTCAACACCGCAATACTGGTCGAAAAAAGACAGTGAAATAATCTATAAAGTTATCTATTGCAGATATCTTATCTACATTCGCTAATTCTTGGACAATGATCGTAAATGATTTGTGACGCGGAAAGAAAATTTTAAAATCCAATTCCAAAGTTATACGATGGGAATTACTCAAACTCGGATAAGTAAAATGTTGTCTATGAAAAACTCTGCAAGTGAATAATGAAATAATACGATAAAAGCGTATCAATTTAGCAAAACTCGAAAATAACTTCTAGCAATAAGATCCGATATGGGATTTATAAATAAAAATATTAAAACGCTATTTGACCTATAATAAAACGTATGCGATACAATTAAGTAAATATAAAATTGCACTTATTAGAATTAACTCTATATAATTAGATCCATATTATAATTACAATACATTTTATATTACAGTCGATTCTAGTGCAACCTATATGTAACGAACGGATTGGATTACCGTAACCCACAAGTGTTTGAGGGTTAAGGGGATCCTAAAGCCGTTTGTATTACCGACCAAAGGGTAGGTTATAATTTCTTCGAACGTCTCATTTTTATTCCAGGTTTTCAATCTCAATTTCAAAGGTACATTATTGTTTGTGCACGCGTCTTCTGAAGGGTGGGAACATTTCATTTTTCGTACATATTACTTATACAAACTGTTTATATTAGAAAATGTAACAGCATTTATAATTTTTTTCAATTATTACTAATTATTTTACTCTCCCACCCTTCATTAGTACCTATATACTTTACTCCTGTAAAAGGATTTTGCGATCTATAAAGCCGTTTCAAAATTAGACCTTTGACTGTAATTGTCGGTAATTGAGTCACTTTAGCATCCCCTTTAATAAGGGAATATCTTTTGTCCTAAGATTTTTTCAAGTATTTAACAACTCTCTTCATCTTGTGGAGCGCCTCGGGTGTCGCTTCAGGATGTGATTGCACAAAATTTATTAGGTATTCACGAACCTCGCGTTTACACAAACGCAATATTACCATAATCTGTTTACCGGTACAGATTTTAATCATATGTAACCAGTATCCATTCAGGCGATACTTTAAAAGGTCGGCCATCAATTCCTCGGGATCTTCATTATTTTTTGAAGCTGATTCTGAAACTAATACATATATTGTTACGCAAAAGTGATGATCTTGTGTGCATCATTTACAGCTGAAACAAAAAAACGAAAATTACATACCCGTTTTAAGGGAGAAAATTATAGTCGTCAAAATGCAATCCAGTCTTGGGTCAGTCACGTCGCAACAACGCAAACACAACAGCATGTGTGTAATATGGTGAATCATGTTGGCGCCTCCTTGCCGAATTGGATATAAATTATATGACTTTTTGCAAGGTTTCAATATCCTATACATAATCTCCATGAGCTTCAAAAACTTCTCGTCAGTCTTATCAATTTTAAATCCAGTAGATTTAAATCTACCATCAGAGGTGCAGTCTACTATGTCAGTTATCACTGCCAGCCAATGTTCGGCAAACTTCCATTCAAACTGACTCGTTTTTCTCTTCGATATTACCTCGCTGAATGATTCTAACATCGCCGAAAACAAGTCGTCTATTCTAAATAGTTTCTCCCAGAAATTTTCAATAACCAACGTATCTACATCACATATAGATTCAAGCATATTCATTGTGCCTGTTAATAAGTCATCTGCAACAGACGTTTCACGATTATATTAATTATGCGAAAGGATTCTTTTGTGCAATTACAGTGCGTACCATTAGTCGAGCTCTTTAATATAAAAATTATAGAATCTCCGAAAAATTCGCATTCTGTAAAATAAGCTGTCAAAAAATCCTCTGATTGATGAGCCATGATTTGCCACAAAATTGACTTTAAGATCCTCATAAGTTGAATCAATATTAACGAGTCGTCAGATGTTAAACGTCTCAGGATTTGTGTAACCAACTCTCGGTCGCGTAATATCGTATTGAAGGCTTCATCACTGCTGCCTACATTGCCAATGATACCTAAGATTATTTCCTGAAAATATATCTTTCGTTATTAAACCGGCCCAAATTTGTTGTTAAAATAGATTCTGCAAAATTCACAATCAAATGTCATGATTTATAGATCGTACAATTAATCGTGGTTCGTCAGAAGTCATCAGGGTGTTCTTCGCTATCTTAGGAAAATCGTATGATATAAGATGCGACACCACTTCTCCCTCCATACTCAGATCCCACAGAATACACAGCTGATCTTCTAGCTCTTTTGTCCAAGCATGCTTGTCAATCTGAAACAAATTACAATACATAAAACACTTTAATCTTACCACAAATCTAACAAAAATTACAAATTTATACAATATTAATACAAGATTGAACTTAACAAAAACAATTAAAAAAGAATAGAATAAAAAAAAAAGAATTATATTCAATAAAACAGAATTTCAAAAAATATTGTGCGTAATGTTGCTGTTCAATTCTGATTCACACCAATTCGCACGATATTGTTTATATCAAACAGTTAATAATAAGTAAAGAATAATTTTTCTAAGAAATTACCTCACATAGAGACATCAGAGTTTTGATTATCCATTTGCTACTGCAGAGACTGTTATCCAGGGCATCGCCTCTCAACACTTCCAATTCCTGTTCACTGACGTCTTGTGAGTCTATCATGTTTCCTGTCAAGTACCTTCAACGTTTTCACATAACTTTATAGTGAAAGCAAATCCATAATGCAGAGCTTGCCGTTTGTATATGTTATATAGTAAAAACGTAAAATTCAATAATTGTATGTACATACATACCAGCTCTGTACATACATACGCAGTTCAATTATTAGACTTTAGATTAGGTCTGAAATCTTAATAATCAAGTTATCATGCTCTTATTGTTAGATTACCTCGATGCGAGACAGTGCGAGAGGAAACAATTGCAGAGAAAAAATCAAAGCGTTTTTCGTATGAATTGTGACAATCTCCGACGATTTACAATCAACTTGAAAACACAAGGTCTGTTCTATTTAGCTGATCTTGCACAGTTCATGTCCTCTCTTTTCCTGTCTACGGTGTAAGCGTGTAAAGCCTTCCCAAGCCCGCTGTCCACGATGCAAGAACTGTGTCCAAGTTTCGATTTAATGCCCGGTGTCCACGATGCAAGAACTGTGTCCAAGTTTCGGTTTAAGCCAATGAAACTGCTACTTTTCTGTAAGAGCTGCAAGTTGATTGGCTTAAATCGAAACTTGGACACAGTTCTTGCATCGTGGACACCGGGCTTAAGCCAATCAACTTGCAGCTCTTACAGAAAAGCAGCAGTTTCATTGACCCGAAACTCGGACATAGTTCTAGCATCGTGGAACAGCTAGAAATCGGTCCGAGTTTCGGTTTAAGCCAATGAAACTGCTACATTTCTGTAAGAACTGCAAGTTGATTGGCTTAAACCGAAACTTGGACACAGTTCTAGCATCGTGGACACCGGAGTCGACTTCTACCGAAACTGACTGGCAGAAAAGTCGACTTTTTTAAGGACGAAAGTCGACTTGAAGTCGGCGAATGTCTCAAAAAACGCCGACGGGAAGTCGACTTTTCGTCATGGCGGGAAGTCGACTTTTAGTCGGCGTTTTTTGAGACATTCGCCGACTTCAAGTCGACTTTCGTCCTTAAAAAAAGTCGACTTCTCTGCCAAGTCAGTTTCGGTAGAAGTTAGGGGAATCCGTAATTTCCGGCCGGCCGACAGAGGCCTCTACTCTCTACATGATCAGAACATTCGTCAGATCCGTCTAGAATATTGTGAACCGTGATTGTAGTTAAAGCAGTTAAAGTGAGGTTATCTGTATTTACGATAACTCGCTGACGAAGATACGCATTTATAAAGAGGGGTTTTCATCCTCCCGTCGACGCGACATACTTTCGGCGAGCAAAAATGGACTTCCAGAATCGGCCGGGCGGCAAAACCGGCGGTGGCGGCGTCGCCTCCTGGTCGGAGAGCAATCGCGACCGGCGGGAGCGTCTCCGTCAGCTCGCCCTGGAGACCATCGACCTGAACAAGGATCCGTATTTCATGAAAAATCACCTGGGCTCGTACGAGTGCAAACTGTGTCTCACCCTGCACAATAACGAAGGTAGCTACCTGGCGCACACGCAGGGTAAGAAGCACCAGGCCAATCTGGCCAGGAGGGCCGCGAAGGAGGCCAAGGAAGCGCCGCAGACCCTCGCGCCGGAAAAGCCCCGGGTCGAGCCGAAGAAGTTCGTCAAAATTGGTCGACCTGGTTACCGAGTCACCAAGCAACGCGATCCGGAGTCCGGCCAGCAGAGTCTGCTGTTTCAAGTGGATTATCCGGAGGTGGCGGACAATGTAATACCACGACACAGGTTTATGTCCGCCTACGAGCAAAGGGTTGAGCCACCGGATCGCAAGTGGCAGTATCTGCTGTTTGCGGCTGAACCATACGAGACTATCGCTTTCAAAGTAAGAAGAGACTGTTTTCCTTCGTTTACTCGCTGAATATTTTTAAGATTATTCGTCCTATAAATGAGTTTGAGTGATTAAGATATAAACTACTGTTTTCCTTCAATTTAATATAATATAGAAATAGTGCGAAAACCTTTACTCACTGTCAATAATTTTATATAGGTGCCTAGCAGGGAAGTGGAAAAGGCAGAAGGAAAGTTCTGGACTCATTGGAATAAGGACACGAAGCAATTTTTCTTGCAGTTTGCATTTAAGAACGAGAAGCCGTCTGTAGGCAAAGTACCACCACCGCCGGTTCCCTTGATAAGGCCAGGACTGGGTCCGATGGTACCCGTACCACCACCTCCGCCCAGGCCACCAATGTTCAATCCAGTACCACCGCCGCCAGCTCTCTTAGGCAACTGGAATGCAAATACCTCCTCCACCACCTCACTTAGCATAAGGAATCTGACGGAACGAGATACATCTATCATAATGAACCTTCCTTTAAGATAATGAATGTTGAGCTGTATGCACAATGAAAACCACATCAGGCAACAGAAACGGGCAATAAAGAATAGATATACAACGCGTCGGAAATTCTGTTCTTATTGCATTGCGGTTTTCATTATGCACAGGGCTTTGCCGTTTATATCTTTGCTACATATTCGGTCTATGTCTATGTAATAATATAGAATCTATTTATAAGAATAGGACAACTTGTGAGAAAAGCATGAGAAACGAGATAAATGTGTTTAAAAAAAATGTGTTTATTTATCATTTCATCGAAATACATCCTCCGCAATTTACTCTTGTAATTGATCTTTAATTCCACACGTTTTAGTGAAGCTTGAGTACTTACAGAGCATACGTTTATGGAAATTGATATTCTGAAAGCAAAACATCTAAGTTAGCATCTTAATTATACAGTCTCTTCAAGGCATTTCACAAAATTGGTGATCAGAATACAACAATCTACACTAATGCACAACATTTTGTTAAAACGTTGTACAGTTCTCAGTCCGCCCGTTACGGATAATCATGAAAATAACAAAAAGGTACCGCCGAATGTTCGAAGAAAAAAAGGAACGTACTCGATGATTATGCGCACAAAACACATGCACCACCAACTGCCTTGATCTTGTCCTCCGCTTGTTTACTAAAGAATTTAGCCTTAACGATGACAGGCTGCTTTGGAAGGCGTCCTTTTCCCAGGAGTTTGTAATATCCCTGAAAAAAGTTAATATCAATCAGTAGATGTTTTATGTGCTAATATATAAATGCAAACTTTTAATGTGATTGAATTGTCACGTTTAAGCTTTATGATTATATGGTTTTTTTTTTAATATTTCATGATCACGATCAGAATGCAACACTCTACAATGTATACAAGTGTTGTACAGCACTTTTCAGTCCGCCCGTTGCAAATCATCACATATTGAGAAATATAAATATTTAAAGAATATAATTGTATAAAATTACAATTAAAAGAAGTCTACAACTTACCGCTTTCACGAGATCGATTACGGGAGCTTTGCCTTCCACATCTTTGTACTTCAATCTTGTCTGTTCGGAGACCAGGGTCCACAATTTGTCTAGATTTATAGTAGGGCACCATTTGGTGTTGCGTCGTAAGTGATAATTCCTCATACCAAGCTGTAAAATAAAGAAATATCAGTTAACGAGATACAAATTCTTGTCAGCACGTTTATACGCGTTGGAAATTATTCAGATTATACAAATACAATCAATGTAATTCAGTTCGCCGGTGAAAGTTAAGTTTTCATCATCTAATAAATATATAAGGCCTGTTTGTTTTTGCTGCACTAGTTCGGAAGTGCAGCGAAAACGGACAGGCCTATAGTCTTTTTTTATCGCACAACATCATATAGACGTATTCCTACCTTTCCGAAGTAACCGGGATGGTATTTGTCGAAATTGATTCGGTGATGGTGCATACCACCAGCATTACCGCGACCACCAGGGTGCTTCCTATGCTTGCCTGAAAGATGCAAACAGTTCAAGAAACCATGTAAAACAGTATATTTTTTGTGTTTAACGAAGCAGAAAAAAAATTAAATATTTATATCAAAAGTTAATTTAAGACAAGAGTAATGGCACGTTAGACAAATAATTATATACACAAAGAAAATAAACATCTTTGATTCAATCAGAGATTTAATATTTGAAAAAAAAAAAATATTTTACATTAACAGAATTTTGATCTCTTCTTTTAGAGAAGACTTTAATATGATTGTCACGTTTAAACTTTGATTTTTTTTCAATATTTCATTATCACGATCAGAATGCAACATATTCTACAGGGATACAAGTGTTGTACGCACTTTTCAGACCGCCCGTTGCAAATCATCATATAAATGAGAATTATAAATATTTGAAGAATTTCAATCTCAAATTTATAAACATATATCGTGCTACGTTTGTTAACTAGTACACGCTTTCATTTACTTCATACACGTGGCTATAACAATATACTGAGCAAACATACCGACGCGGCCGTGGCCATGGCTCACGTGTCCACGTAGCTTCCTCGTCTTCTTTTTGTGTGTGGACTGAGCGAATAAAATATGCAGTTAATAAATATTAATAATTCAACTAAGAGAAAATTGCGAATAAAAGTGCTCCAATTGTCGATCGATTCGAAGATAATCCCAGGTAATTTCCGAAGGAATCTCAAGTAAAGTTATCCAGCGTGGAATAGAAATTGCATAGGTATAAGTATAGGTTAACGTTATCCGCAAAGATGTACATTTTCTTTTCGCGTGTAATAAATGCAGAGAATTATCCGCGATTATCTCGATCGTGCATTTATCGCAAACAAACAATAAACGGATAGACGATGTCTCCGGAATTGTTAGATTACTCTGGAGATACCGCATCACAAAAACACTCACCATTTTGGTGAAGCAACGAAGGAAAAGAATGGAAAATCGCCGCAGTTCGCAGTTCTGCCAATCTAAATCCATCAAATGATCAAAATCAAAACGTAAGATACACGGCGCATGCGCGCGGTGTACCGGAAAGCATAGTATAACCCGGAAAAAGCTCCGTCAATAATTAACGGAAATGCCTCGACAGTCAATAAGATAGATTCTCGACTTATCATTTGCTGCAAAAAAATTACTTATTGCGATTTTAAAAAAATAGTAAATTTTTAAGAACATTAATTTTTTTTAGTAAACTTACATTAAAATAAAATTTAATTTAATGATGATAATTCCTCCTGTATTTCATTGATTTATTATTATTGTTTTAACAGGTCATATAAAATAAGATGTATATAAAATTAGACACACATATAACGATTAAATAGTGTATTAATGAAACAATGAACAAAATTATAATAAAATTAATTGATTGAAAAAAAATTTAATAACAAATAATTATAAACATTATTCTATGATTGTAGGAAATGTGAAAGTTACAATTGCACGCAGCTGGGTCGCATAAGACTGCGATTCCGGTTTTTTTTTTTAAAGGTAAAGACAATAAATAAAGACAATAATTCTTTAATTAAAGATAAGCAACAAGATAATTAATTGGATACTACGTTATTCTTACACGAGAATTAAAAATGGGTAAATATAAATGTAGGGAATAAATTTATATAAATTAGGGAATAAGAGGTATAAATTTAATGTTTATTTCCGATTTACCTATACCTATACATAATTTAATGATTCGTAGTAAAAATATTTATTCTCTGTAAAGCGGTTAATTTTTAGCAAATCTTTTAGTTACGGCGTTAATGAAACTTTGGCGGTGATCGGAGTTAGCTCTCGTTTATGCGACTTCTTATCAGAAATGCACATTTCGATGTTACGTTACGGATAACTGGTCCCAGGTGATTCTGGTGTATTTTCGCGCGTTGTCTCAGGTTATTTGGATATGTATATATCCATTGTTTTACTATTGAAATGTATCCTTTCGCAATTCGTCCATTTCATATGCACCCTATAATTCTTCTTTGCCCAGTATCCTCCAAGTCTAGAAGGCATAAATTTCTTTTAATCACATAAAATTGAGATGTAGAAAATATAAGATATTCGAAATGGTTAATAATAGTGCCATACATATATAGGATGCTCTTGTAAAAAGCTTTTGGTAAAAAGAAAAAGTATTAATTATAATGAAGAAATGAATGAAGATTGGTAATGAGCAATATATTGATGTAAAAGTTACGATGGAAGCTAATAGAATTTTAATTTAGAGCCCAACAATATATTTTCTCGTTTATCCAAGATGCATATAAAATCATGATAATAGTATTTATCAAAAAATAGGCTTGTCCAGAAATGAAAGTATGATTTACACAACTTAGAAAAGTATAATCTTATGATCATAACACGGTCTTTAATATCATTAGTCGAGTTAGACTTACAAGTTAGTTTAGATGATTACCCGAATGAAGCTTTAATTGTGGTTAGAATGTGGGTGAGTTCAAGTTAGGGCTGCCCGGTGTTGACGAGGGCGTTGATGGGGTACCTGGTGGCGATGCCTCCAATGGGCAAACCAAATTGCCGAAATCCATCTCGTTTTTACTCTTCTTGCGTTTCAGCGTGAATTGAGATTTCTTTGGTACCTTGGATAAAATTTTCAATTTAATCATCATTTACCATTAAGAAATATTAATGAGATAAACGGCATAATAAAACGCACTTTTAATCTAGCGGTAAGCGTCAGTGGAACGAATCCGAGTGTGGTCTCCATCTCTCGCTTTTGTTGAACCACCTCTCTGCCGAGAATCTGATTAAAGTGCGTCGTCAGGTGTCTACGGAGTAGAGTCTTCGCCGGTGGAATGCTGAGCAACGTGGCGAGCAGCTCAGAAGTAAATCGACCTTCGTGGATCATCAGGCCCCCATGAACGCCAGAGCCGCGCATGTTCGGCGCATATTCCGCGAGATCCACGACTCGCAGCCACTCCATCACACGATGGTTCGTCCAGAGAGTTACGTTCGTACCATCGGCACCATTCCCGTTCACGGATCTTCTTTCCAAATTGTCAAACTCAAAGTTCAAGTCTCGTAAAACCTATACGATGTACATCGTTTCAAATATTGGCTCCAAATTTATGGCCTATATATCATTTATATAACATCTGAATATCAGAACTTATAAATTATAATTATACATTGTGAAGTAGGTACCTGAATTCCACGTCTTAAGCTGGCGGCGTGCAACTGTGCGGCCACTCCGAGGTTCAAAAGATCCTCCGTAGTCAATCTGTGTAAAACTCTACCATCAATCTTGGCGTTATGGAAGGCTTCTTTGTGTTGCGGCAGTCCGATATCGTCTAGCCATCGTAATACCGCCGCATTATCCATCTGCGAGATATTGGACAGGATCTTCACTCTCAGACTTTCTCAGATAACTCGATAAAGTTATAACAAAATCGATCGCAACCTTGTGAGAACCGAATAATCCAGCGCCGTTGCTTCGCTCCGATTCGATGGCATAAAGCAACTTTTTCCTGTGCAGAGCGTTTTTTATGTCTAACTCTTTTTCCAGTTGAACCTGCGTGGCGTCGAGCAGCTTCGATCCGGTGGCACCCCATCGTCTCAGCTCGCCGGCGTAGCATTCCAAACCAAGGCGAGCCAACCAATCACCGATCTCCTCCATACTGAGTTCCGCGAGCGGTTTCGGTGGCGGCAATTCCACTTGTGCGCTTGCCTCACTGATCATGATTTTCGCTTCTTCCGCTGTGATAATAATATTTGTATAAATACGTATACAACTCTTTACATATGTATGTTAAATAATGACTGGACCCTTTGCATTAAGGTGAAATCAATCCGACTCTAATCTTATTTACGTTATTTCTTCAAATACTTGTTAAAGCAGTATATGATTAAATCAATTATCTGTACTTTGGCTTCATAAAATTTCACAGCAATCAAATTACGAAATAAGGAAAAAGCTTTCAATAGTTGCATATTTATGGAAATTAATTCATACTGAAGACTTAAAGAAAATATTTAATAATGATAACGTCTGAATTGGTCTGAATGCATGCGCACCAGCCGTGAGTGGTTTGCAAGCAAATTACTCTTCAATTAATCGCAACAACATGCTGTTATTCAAGTCGATTAATATTGAGATACTATGTAGAATCGTTAAGAACTTTTAAACATGGCACCGCATGCTTAGATAAAAATCGATCGGAACCTAGAAGAGGAGCGGACAGACATCTCGCAGAGACTCCCCTAACAGCCAAAGGTACCGTTGTATGCGCTCCCGAGACTAAATTTGGAACCTTACCAAATACAACGCCTTTCTTGGACGTCGGCGGCCTAGGAAGACTACTATATTGACCCGTATGTCTGCTGAATCTTTCTCCCTGTGAACGTAAAATTGTTTGGTAAATTTTATCATGGCATTCTATGGTATAGTAATATAGAACTTTATATTATAATAACTGTTAAAATATATACTAACATTCGATAAAGGGCTTGTATTGCGCAGCGACAGATTTTCGTGCTCCAAACTAGCTTGTCTGAGTTTCATTTCGGACAAGGAAGTAAGAAGCTCCAACTTCTGTGTTTCCAAAGCGCTTCTTGATAGAACTTCCTATAAAACGAATAAGCATGTAAAGCTATATAAATCGATTATATAAAATCACAAGATATTTTACCTTCTGCAACGCTTCTTCCATCTGTCTCAGAGTATCTTTCTTCTCCTGAAGTACGCTCTCCAGCTCTTGAATCTTATTCGATTGTGCGTCGACTTGTTCGGATAAAACTGACACTTCCATATGCAGTGCTCCACGTTCGCTTTCCAATTTTCTCAATCGTTCCTGAAAAGCAAATCGATAAAACGATCATTAACAATCTTATTAGTAAAAAATTTCACTATTTTAAAATATAAAATGCAACGTAAATATTTTATTATTAGAATAAGAGGATTAAGGAAGAATTCATATTTATAGTACCACACAATCGGAAGTTTTATTAAAAGTTCTCTCATACAGTATACCTCGGTCTTGCTATGATAATTATTTATGCACATATTGCTTCCGCAGTGAAATTGTTGCAGCGAGCAGTAGTGATGCGGTCTATCCCTCTCGTGGCAGATCAGATCGCTATGAGACATAGCTCTCTGATCGCGGTCCACTCTACTGCGGAATCTGCGTCGCCTTCTGTCCAAAGAACCGGCGCATCTCCCCGTTGAGCTTACCGGCAAGGATGTCGTACTGTTCGTCCTGCTACCCGCGTGTATTTCTCGCTCCTTCGCGAATATCGGATCTTGTTGCAAGTGACAAACGTGCGGATAATGAGCGACGTTTCTCGCATGTTCCTTAACGGCGTGATGTGCGAGCTCGCTAGAAACGCTGTCGGTTTGTAAGGATCGATAGCTTTTAGAAGTCCATTTAGAGAGATTCAAAGATATTCGATATTTGTCGAATGGGAATATAAAAGTTAGGATGCTGTACAAACAGTGACCTTGAGCACGGCATCGCACAGAGAGACGGAAAACTTCCCAGATGCGCAGCCGACGCCGGGCAGATATTAGCCATACCGTTGGATACTGCACAGATATTAGGCATACTCCCTTGAAGCGCTATCATCTTAGCATAGCCGAGTAAGCAAGCCTACAACGATATTATCAATACCTCGGCGAAAGATATTTCATTGACATTTTTTATATAATCACATTTTACTAATTAGAATATGTAAAACGAGATACAGTATTCCGTATATGAGTACAACTTCTTTGAACTCGATTTCTCTATCTTAAGTCTACCTGACACAAACACTCCTGAGATCGGTAGGCTGTCTGGCACGCGATTGTCGGCTCGGATAAATCCGGCCTGATATCCCGCGGATAATCCTCGACGTACTCGTCACCCACGTCGGAGTTCGTCGACGTCCCCGACGAATCGTAGCCCTCTGAGGGCGTCCATCGGCTGTTCCAACGCTTTATAGTCGACGCCGCGTCCGACGAGTCCGACTGCGAACCTGAATTTAGATACGGTTGAAGCTTTTTTTAATCCACGCGCACGAGGGGTTCAAGAGGTCTCTTCCCATCAGCGGTATCGCGATGAATCTTCAAAGATCGTAACGCGCCGCGCCGATCTATTTTCCGCGCCCCGTACGGTGGCCTCGAACGTGGCGTTTACTTTAACAGAGATTGAAACAATAATCGATCCCGCGTACTATACCCGTACTCGAAGTATGAGTCAATGAACGTATGTGCCTCGGACGGTCAACTGCGGTCGGCGCGCCCCGCGGTTAAGGCAATCTATTTCGAGCGTGCCATTTATTCGGGCTCCATCAAAAGCATAACTCCGGTGCACTGGCCAGCCAGAGCGAGCCAACCAGCCGAACGATTTTAGTACCGAAGCGCGACGAGTTTCGCGAACTCGTCTGTCGGACGTCTGCCAAGTTATATCGCGCCGTTTAATTGAAACCGCTCGAGTGTTATGGCTTGGCTTTCGTGAAAATCGTAAACCGTAGAATTATACAGCATTCACGTTGCTTTCTCGACTAAATTTCAAATTCAATTGAAAATATAAAATTGACTTGCTCAAGATGTCTTTCATTGGGACGACATAATTATTCAAAAGATAAGTTTTGATTTAATTCGTGTAACAGTTCCGTACTGATTCATTCTAATTCTTCAATTTCCGTATTTCGCCGACGTCACGCGAGATGGAAAAAAGGGTTGATGAGAAACCTTTCGCTTGTCCCTTATCCTCTTCTTCCATTATGGGAGTGAGATCCTTTCGTTCTCCAGCAATACCGTCGCTCCAAGTGTTCTCCATGATGAATTTCTTTCACGCTGTATTCATGTTTTATTCCATTCAATTATTGCGTTTGCTTTCTAGTTAAGCTCAGTGTGAAACACATTACGGTCTCATATCTGGTTCAGTGACAGATGTATTAATGTCAAGATACTTTTTCCAATAAAAATTACATTTCTATCACTTACTTTCTTTCACGAGGTCACCGTTATAATAGATACTTCGTATAACGATGTTGCCGGACACCGTGTACCGTGCAAAGTGCATTCGGGACTCTGATATCGGCAGGTTTGTACACAATCGAACGTTATCTCGGTGAAGTGCACTCTCGCGCTACCAGTCGCGGCATCGTCTCCGCCGAAACTAAAATTAACGCCACGAAATCTTTCGAGAAGAGCGGGAGGGAGTACGCAAAGAGAAGAAAGAGAGAGAGGCGCAACAGCAATTTATAAATAGATTAATGTCCTCTCTTCTCGTTACCTATGAGATCGCGGTGATTTTCTTCATCTCTAGCTATTTAAGCTCGATAAAAAAAATGTTTATGTAACACGTGCATGGAAAGTGGCACATTACGCACGCTACGCGTGCGTGATAGACCACTTTCCACGCACTTGCAACATAAAATAGAGTATGCAAGTCGTGCGTGAAGATGAAAATTCAAGGGTGCGGAGTCAACTCCGCACCCTTGAATTTTCATCTTCCAGCACTTGTTACACAAATAACTATTTAAACATTAAGTCACATAATAAGACGTATAAAACTATAACTATTATTCTCATCTCGTTATTACTTATTAATTTAAAGGTAATGATCGAATCCTACACAACGATGGAAATTATTATGAATTATAATATCGTCCTTATCTCTTAGGCGAGAGAGAAATTCCACCGACAATTCTATATTCATATAATAAACGCATAGCTACGAAAACGATGATAATTAAAACCAAAAATGGATTCTTAAGTCACGATCGACTTCGACCACCATCGGTCAACATCACGTCTGTGATTACGGTCTAACTATTACAAAGTCAGACGTCCGGATGTACGCGCGGACATACGTGACCGGTGTACGGCGGTGATCAAACACGCGCGCGAAACACGTGCGCGTCGACGCGGCCTGTAGTACCGGATGCAAACGCGGCTCCGGATGCACGCAGCGGACACCACACGTGTTCCTCGCACGCCGACGACGACGTTCGAGCCGGTCGCGAAACGTTCCCGTTTCCGGAACGCGTCGCGTGTTGAAGAGCGGAAGCCACGGAAGGGCAAAATTCTGAGGAGACGACGCGCTCGTCCTTCGCTCACCGACGAGTGTGCGAGCGGCATAAAGATCACAGATCACTATCTATCTGTCAGCTTACCGGCTGCATCCATGCTAGCAGGATGTTCTGGGTGACGCCATCGGGCGGCGGGGGTGGCATTGGGGCGCTCTTTATCGCGGTCACAAGATTCCTCGCTGCCTCTTTCACCGAGTTCTTCCATTCCAAGCTGCTCTCGGCCGAGCTATCGGCACAAGCACCTGCAAATATATTTGCAATATAATGATCGTAGAGAGCGATCGCAATATCAATTGAGGATATCAATCGAGATTTAATGAAAAAGTAAAATGGACCTATAAAATTTGCGATTCAGAATTTACTGTACTTTGAACATCGTACTTGAAGTAAATATTACAAATTGTAAGCTTGCCTGATTCTCAAACTGAGTATTTTTTAATCTTTTTTTGAATGAAACAAAATCGCTAGTATCTGTCATTCTATATTTCTCTTAGAATCGCGTTGATAACGTACTTATATATAGAATACAGGTATCTTCATGTATCCGTAGATGATATGCTATGTGAATGATACGTCCAAATTTGATATCTCTATATAAATCATATTTGTACCAGAAATAATGTCGTCCATCTGGAGCAACGCAGCCTCCAGCATCTTGCTGGCCTCGTTCGAGCTCTTTGCCAGGAATGTCGATTCGCCCGCCTGCGCCGTCGTGCCGTTTCTCTCCTCACCTTTGCCCATCACTTAACGCTGCAAGAGAAAAATTATAAATTTTTATTTTTTCGACGCAAAAATCCTTCTCTAAAACTCGATGTGTCAACAAGATACAGGACGTTTTTGGATGTTACTGCAATTGAAACGATTCGTACGGCTTTCCAGACGACGTAAGTGCAATGCAACGTCGGGAAGCGCGGTGCACTCATCGGGATACATATAATTGTGCAACATATTCAGGACTGCCTCGTTAAGTAATCCCGAAGTATGCGGGTGATTATGCAATGATTTTAAATTATACATTTTT
Source organism: Temnothorax ravouxi (assembly GCA_030770255.1). Classification (NCBI taxonomy): domain Eukaryota; kingdom Metazoa; phylum Arthropoda; class Insecta; order Hymenoptera; family Formicidae; genus Temnothorax; species Temnothorax ravouxi. The sequence continues at coordinate 171,390 of JASTWP010000236.1, read as the reverse complement.
TTTTAACTTTGCTCTATATATAAAATTAAAATTACATCTAATCGAAGACGAGCATTTGTTCGAGAAAAATTAATTTAAATAATTCTCAATTAAATTTTATTATCACCATTTTTAGATTAATTTATATCTGTATCGAATTATAGCAAAAACTGGTGTATATTCGAAAGTAACTTCGCTATTTTTTTATTAATTTTTTTTAAAGACATTTTAAAAATAACAGATAATTATAAAAGTAAACAGAGAACAAGATATTAAAATTTTTTTAAATAAATTGCAGTAAACCGCAGGTTTCTAAAAACAATGATTTGTGAAAGTATTTTTAATCTGTATACCTTTTTAACCGAGTTACGAGACATGAATTCTGAACTCATTTTTGTGCTGAATTTGTCGCTCGCGACTATTTATAGAGAAACCTTGAATTTTTTAACAATTGGACTCAATTGTCTCTGTAAAATTAGATGTTTTGATCATAAATAAAAAATCAGCTCTAATCGAAAATGGAGCTATATGATATCGCTTACTTTGAGCTCAGGATCCATCGTGGAGCACTTAACAGATGTAAAACGGACATTATCTTATCAGCGATAAGGCACGCGAATTCGATGATCGATCGCGGAAAAAACATAACGTGAATGTGTAAAGAGAGAAACGGGAGATGCAAACCGTCGAGATGCAAAGAAGAGAAAGGAAAAAAGAGAGAAAGAGAGAGACAGATCAAATGTCACGAGACGATCATTCACTCCGATCTTACCGTAGCGTTTCATTATAAGAACGATCACCAGAGAACCCACAGATTGTGATCAGTAAAACAACGACAATCGCACGATATAGGAAATAACATGTAAATGGCGATCAACAGGTAACCGGAGAGCAACGCCCAACACACATTCTGTGCCACCATAACATATACTCTGTCACTGTCACAGTGTCTCTGTCTCACTCTCTTCATTCTCTCCCTCTCTTTTTCTTTTCTCCGTCTTCTTTGCTCCATTAATCCTCCTTCGCGAGCACAGCTGCGCCGACCGCAAGTAAATAATTCCGTCCACAAATTATCTGCCTGTCTTCCTGATATGTTCACTCGTAAATCAATACATTAGACAAATATAGTCAAATCTGTCGAAAATAAATGTCACTAAGTATCTGCCGTCTGCTTTGTCGGCAGAATGCTAGCAGAAATATCATAGAATATGTCAACAGAACGCAATAGCAGATTGACCGCAGGAAACAAACCGTCTGCAGAATAATCTACCGTTTCGTAACCATTAAAAAATTTAAATAATATGAATTCTATTGGTCGTAAAGTGACAGACATTGCTCGATCGGTTTCCGCTGATAAACCTGATGGCGTACTGTTAACATCTCGCTTACTATGTATTATACATCACTTCGATGTTAATGCGACCATCTATGAGATAAATGCTGAAGAGTAGAGTCCTAATTAGGACTCCACTGAAGAGATCGAAGCTCAAATTAATCTTCATTTCTTTATGTCTCGAACGATTCGCCCGTTTACTCGTCGCAGCATTTTGTTCGAAAAATTAATACGGAACGTATCGGCGTGGGGATGCGAAATGGGTGCGACTCGGAATTGCAGATTACCTGTTTACGTCAATCGGGGACCGTCAACCTGCGGATGTTGGCCGCACGTTCGATGAACATCGGCAAAAATGCACTGAAATACGGAAAACGAGAGGATATCAGTTCGCGCCGGGGTTACGATTACACCTGTAACGACGACCCTCGTCTCCCGCGCGCGAGGCATAACAAGGCATAATAACGGAAATTCCGTCCGAGTCTCTCGCGAGGAGAAGTCAACAAACAACGCAGTTGCACAATGCACGCGGCGAGGCGGAGTGAAGTGCACCGCGAGCACGAGAATGTGGCGATGAGGTGAGGTGAGGTTAGATCGGAGATCGGAGACTTCGGAGTCGCAACTCCGCGGAATCGATACGCAACCGCGCGTTTTATCGAAAAAACAATCCTTACGCCACGCCAGAGGAGACGTCACATGACATCAGCACTGGAAGGAGATCGCGTCGCCCTCGACGACCCGATTTCGGATCTCTTCCGTTCGCGGATGGAAATTCACGTAGGTGGGTTTTTTAGGTTAGGAATCGCAGCGTGAAACTCCGCGCCGCGGACCGTCGCCGTCCGCGATCGTGCGTAAACACGCCATCATACGACGAGTCGAGCGGGGCGATGACGTGCGTGACGTTTGACGTTTGACAGGTCAGAGGAGTCGAAACGCGCGCGCGGTACCAACCTCGGGTCGCGCGAGGAGGTTATGTTTGCGCGACCGAGCTATGCGCGCGCGCGTAGCGTGGTTCGATCTGGATCAGTCGATCAGTCTCGATCACGGGGGTCCGGTGCAACGACGTCGGCGCGATGTCCGTCGGTCGGTGAGCGCGCAGAGCCGCGGATCGGTCGGTCGGTCCGTCGGCGGCGACGCGGTTGGCAGCAGTGCCGATATCGGCGAGCGAGCGAGAGAAGTGCCGTACGCGGATACCTCTCGGCCACCCTCGGCGCTTCCGTTACATTTTAACTTGTGTGTGGCCGTGCGCGGGGAGGGAGAGAGAGAGAGAGAGAGAGAGAGAGAGAGAGAGAGAAATAAAAGTGTCAGGGAGATGCGTGCGCGGCAGCGCTCGTGGTGAGTGAGTGTCGGGCGGCCCGCGCGAGGACGACGAGCGAAAATTCCGTCGTGGCGCCGAGGAAGGTCCACCCGCGGTCCCCTCCGTGGAATGTCAGTAAGTGGCCGTCGCAAAAAGCCGTGAGCGCGCGCGAGAGGTGTCCCGGGCAGCCCCCGTCCCCGTCCGTCCCGTCGTTTCGTCCGTTTCTTCGCCCCCTTCCCGTCCCCCTTGGCCCCCTTCGTCCCTTCCTCCCATTGCCCTCCCGGTTGCCAATCATTTTTTTTCCTCTCGCCTCCTCCGCCGTCGTGCGCGCGAGACCGCCAGAGACTTTCCGCGGAAAAGCCGCGAAAACTACGTCACGAGTGACGGATTCGGTCGAAACTGGGACAAAGTGCAGTGCACTCTGGCATTGCGCTTTACCACCAGGTGTTTCTATGCCGTAATCTTCCCAGGATTGGGTAACACTCCGTACCGTTGCACCTTGCTCTCCTCGCTCGAGGGACACCCCTCCTCGGACTGTATTCTCGCGGTTTTCACGCTTTCTTTCTCTCTCGAGCGCGCGCGCGCTTGCCGCGCTTGGAAATCGCGAAACGCGAGCACGGGCCGACGGAGCGGCTTGACAGAGAAATATCACGGGTGTATCGGGCATCGGGCCACCGCCGTCGCGCCGCGGAGAGAGAGAGAGAGAGAGAGAGAGAGAGAAAGAGCTGACAGGTAAAGGTGGCATTCGAGGCGCGCGCGACGGCGCGAGATGCGAGCGGACGCGAGCTCGCGCGTGTAAATACGTCACGGTGATATACACGGTGAGGACACGCACTCTCTCTCTCGCGAAGACGCGCGATAAGAGGCGCAGGCCTCGTTTCTCCGCAGAATTCGCGAACGTCGAGCAATTGCGCGAATGTCCCGCGCAGCGAAAAAGCGCGTTTCTGCGTCGCGTTATTACGAGATCCCGCACGGCGACGTGTCCGTGGCGCGAACGTGGTGACGATGAACGGGTCGACGCTATGTAGGGCACGACGATATCGGGTCGGGTGCCCCGAGCGACCGAGCCTCCCGTTCGCTCGGCTCGACGAAATATGGAACGCGAAGCGCGTCAGATGATCGATCCTCGCTCGCGGTTCTCGAGACGTTAGCGAGAGGCATTTGTGATCCTATTTAAACGGGTTAAGGTTGTATTTAAATGAGCGAGCGGTGAGAGATCGGTGCTCCTCACTTGACGTTTGGAACTGTCCGAACGGTTGTGTGAATTCTACGAGTATAGCTGTCTGCAGTGTCTGCGTTTTGCCACCCGCAGGAATAACCTCGACTAATCCATGCACTTGTCGTCTTAGGTTAGATGACGGACTCAAGGTAGTCCTTCCGCCTGGTAACATGTCAGATGGGGTTGACGGTGGTGGTGGGGAAAACGAGGTAGACTCCCATTCCTCTTCGCAAGCCGAGGCCGGAGACTCTTCTAATCACAGGGAGGAAGAGGCGTTAGATCCTGACAACGAGGCCGCTCTCAATACAAATTATGACAGCAGCGATGGAGCTGTTCCGGCGTTCAGGTGAGATTTGTAGCTTCGTGTCGGGTATAACAGTTGACTGGAACGCGTATCTGATTCTCTTAATTTCATAGATGTGATAGATGCGACAATTATGAAACTATAAACAAGACAGCTTTCTCCGCTCATCAAGATCAATGTCTGGCGAGCGGCGAAGCTGGGGAGAGCACTGAAGGTATAGAAGGGACAGAAAATGATGGGGATGGAGAGGAGGGTCATTCGGGGATCAGGTCTCACAGAAAGATGTTTGAATGCGATGTCTGTAATATGAAATTTTCAAATGGAGCTAATATGAGACGACACAAAGTAAGTACAGAAAGATTGTACGGTGGAAAAACCTATGTCGATACGTTACACGTTTTGGTTGACGATTTGTTACATGTTTTAGTCGATAAATATAAGAAATCAAATTTTTTCAAATATATAATTTTGTTTTCTGTATCCCGTTAATGATGATTTTCTGTACTCAATGTATATACAGTTATCTGTAAACACAATTGGCCTATGGTATCCTCTTTTTATCTTTTAGATGAGGCATACTGGCGTGAAACCGTACGAATGTCGGGTATGTCAGAAGAGATTCTTTCGGAAGGACCATCTTGCGGAACACTTTACGACGCATTCAAAAACTTTGCCATACCATTGCCCGATATGTAACCGAGGTTTCCAAAGACAGATCGCGATGCGCGCTCACTTTCAGAACGAGCACGTTGGTCAACACGATATGGTCAAATCGTGTCCTCTCTGTAATTATCGTGCGGCAACCATGAAATGCCTTAGGTTGCACTTCTTTAATAGGTAAGTTGCATGCCACTTTCGTGAATTATTGAAGGAAAGAATCGCATTGCTCTCCCATTTTATGTATACCTTTTATTGTTCATAGACATGGCATAGATTTAGATAATCCAGGACCAAATAGCTCTACGTCCATAATGAATAGTTGCACGTCCGGGGAGGCGATGCCTTCAGCACCTCTGTCCGACAGCGGGGACAGCACTGGCAACCGTTCGACCGACAACGCCACGCCCCCTATGCATTTTCTTACGCCCCACGTGGAGATATCCATTCCTTACCCCGAACAAGCTGCCAATCAACGAAATCCGAGTCCTGCCCCGTTGAATGGAGACAGCCCCAATAGTCCGCAGAGCGCTGACAGCAATAGCAACGCGCCGAGCAGTAGTCATCATCAATTATCTATCAATAGCAGTACCATTCATAGGTAAGCAAAAGTAGGTCGCGAAATTTATTACAGCGATTAATTGTTAAAAGTTATAAACTTGTATGATTTTTATATGTTCGTGTTATTTTTACCGCTAATCTCTACTTGACTGATAAATAAATCATGAATGTTGAATAATTCAAGGATTAAATTAGAAATGCCGACAATTAATTGCGTTCCGAATCACGTAAATTACAGATCGGATTTTCACAATTTTCTTAGGAACGTAGGCGGAGGTGACGAAGCCATTACACCTTCGATCTCCCTGATACCCATCAAGCAAGAGCCGAATAGCAACGGTATGGACGACAGCGGAGCGACGTCGAGCAATCTACCGTTGCCGTCGCTGATCAAGGTGTCACCGTTGAAGTCGTTGCTGCGCGACGATCTACGTCGCAAGTTATCCACCAGTAACAATAACAACAGTAATAACAGCGGTTGCGGTGGCGGCGTTAATTCCAATCCACACTCGAGGGGCGAACCACCGACCTCGACTAGGCCAGATCCTCGCACGAGCGGCCTCCAGTGTACCCACTGTCGCATCACGTTTCCAGATCAGACGTTGTACTTCCTCCACAAAGGTTGTCACAGCGAGAGTAACCCGTGGAAGTGCAATATTTGCGGGGAGCAGTGCTGTAATCTGTACCAGTTCAACTCGCATTTACTGAGTAAGAGTCATCAGTAGCTGGGAGAAGAAGGCAGAGAGCTACTCGCAGTTGAAAAATTTTGTCTTTCCTCTTTCCGTTTCTTCTACTTCTTTTCTTTTCCTTCTTCGTTGAACAAGACAAAATATATATAAGGTAAAGGTACTAATACCCGGACACTTAAGCATAGGAAATGTACCAATACCTGGACACAAACTACAAGAAAAAATACTTTTTATCTTTGATTTTAATTCGCGTTATACTTATAAATAATAAAGGTGTCCGGATATAGGTACATGTCCGGGTATTGGTACCTTTACCTTACGGCAGGAGATTCGGTACGTATGTTGTATGTAACATACGTTCAGTGTTCATTAGCATGAAGGTATAAGTATTTTCTGCGACGTGTTCAGACATACTTCTCGCCAAAAATACTTTCGAAAGCCGCAAGAACGCGCTTGCCGAAGCATGACGGTGAGTCAACTGTAAATTGAATTGTAAATTATTCTTAAGAATTCGAGAGAGAGAGAGAGGGTATGTCTGCTCTTTCAGAAAATAATGTACAAAGCGCGCGACAACTTGTGCCTTTCCTTTAAAAGAGAGAAAAAGGGAGAGAAAATTGCGAGATAAAAAAAGAAATTGCCAACACGTCCATCATGCTGTTATATTGTACGAACTATCCGTCCATAGGGCTTTATCGAGATATTCTGAGCTCTATCATTAGTCTTAAATTAGTAAAATAAGTATAGAAATGCGACGGGGCACGTCGCAAATCGCTCCGTTGTTAATTGCGAAAAGTAATATATATATATATATATACATACATATTACATAGCTATATATACAACATATAGCTATGTCGTACTTTTATCGCGAAAAAGTACATTAAAATTTCGAGTAAATAGATAGAGATTTTAGTTGACGCTGTGCGGTTTGGAGACAAACGCGACGACACGGATGGTTCAGTGAAAGTCTATTTTACAGACGCAAAGAAAGAGAGAAAGAGAGAGAAAAAAAAGAGCATTTATTATTGTTTTAAGGCCAGACTGTCTAAGGACAAAGAAAAATTGTACATATGTGAAGTGAGAAAAAGAAATTATATCTATATGCATAGGTATAAATATTTAAGACCTATGCGCGTAAAATTTATATAATAGAAGAAGAAATATCACGAATATAATCGAAGAGTTTATCCTTCAGTGACTCCCATGATTTGGATTTCCACACAAACTTAAGAAGAAATGACTGTTGAGAAATTTTACAAATTCGGAAGAGAATTTGAAGGATCCGAAGCGTTGCGTTTGTCAGAAGCACATTGACGCGGCGTATATCCCGTATCGATACACGTGGATACCATTGGATCGCGACGATTTCTCGGCTGTGACGTGGTCAATACCAGCAGGCATCGTCGCGAGTTCCATTTATTCGTTCTCCCTTAGATGGGAACGTTGCGTCGCATCAATGAAGAACCGTGGAGCAAAACCGTGGAGCGTGGATGTACAGGAAAACACAAAAGCTAGCCGGGCGTGCGTTATTAAATATTAACACGATAGGGGGGCAAGTTCGAGAGGTGTGACTTTTAGCCGAAGGCTCGTACGTACCCGTGCAGGTATCTCGATGTCCGTTCGCTTCGGCCGAGGTTATCTCTCTCCGCCTTTCTCGCCTTTGATCCGATAAATATTTTATATATAAATATTTGTACAGAAAAAGTATTAGAGGAGAGAGAAAGCACGAAGGGAAAAAATTGAGATAGCATATACATATATATATATATATATATATATATAATATATATACACGTAGAGTCACGTACATAACAAACAGCGGACACATACACAGATATATGTATACACGGACATTTATATAAATATAAAAAAATATATATATATATATATATGTGCCGTCTCTCACGCAATGAGACGAAGAGATACACGTACACGCGGACACTGCTGTAAATGGTTGTAGTTATTTAAATAACTATTCTGTATATCGCGTAATATTTAATACGATTATAATTATTTATTAGAATCTAAGTAATTTATTATTGCTTTGCATTCCAAGAGGACCGGAAACCACGGGACTATACGATTAGATATAAGCGAATCTCTTAGCGTTAACGGTGCTTTTCTTAACAGATGCCGATGCCGCGTTAACATGATTCACAACGGGCGAATTTTCACGTGTAAAAAAAAAAAGAAGGAAGAGGAGGAAAGGAAGAAAAAAAGAAACGATGAGCGCGTCAGGAGATTCATCGGGTAGATCTCGCGCGTAAACGAATGCAACGTATGTACACAAATTATTACTATCTTCGATCGATATAACGTATTTAAGAGCTGTCGCGAAACTACCACTATTTTGTACGCAGGGCACGTATGTTCATTATTAGGGACACGTTCGTCATTCGCACTTTCGATCCTTATTATTAAAGCATCATTGACGTACAAATCTTTTTAGATACCTTTACAAAAGAAAAAAATAATGCGCGCGCCTGTCGTACTCTCGTGCGGCTCCTCGGGGCGGAATCGTGAACAAAAAAAAGTGCCTGATTGGGAATAATTCATCGAGGATAAAAGAAAGTGTTGCGTGTATTCGTGCGAGAAGATGAACGGAAGAACTTGGTCGAAGAGAGAGAGAAAGAGGAGAACAAAGGGAGAGAAGAAGAGAGCGAAAGGTGTGATTTAAAAATACTGATATACAGGACACAGGAGCGTGTGTTAACCCGTGTTCACCGTATGTGCTTACCGCTTTAGCGTATATAGCGACGCCTTTACACTGTGATCACGTTTACAAAGAAAATAGTCTTAAAGCTAGAAGATAGACACGTAAAGGTATATGTATATCTTATAGGGCAAGCGAGAGTACGACGGGCACATCCTTGAGTGTAAGACAGGCGTTTAGACACCCACGGACAAGCCACCCACACCCACCTTGTCCCCCCTCCCCCCTCGACCTCCTTTCCCCCTACCTCTCCCCCTCCCACAATTTATTTATACATACAAATAAATATATATTTAAATCGATAAGAAAATGGAACAAAAAAAATATTGTTGATGTTACTACGGTGTAATGGGTACAATCTAAATACATGAATATTATGTATATAAGGAATAGAACGGAGAATTTTTATCGTACACGTCTTATTCTCTTTCTTTCCGGCTCACCAGTCTCCGGTTTCCCCACTAGATAGAATCCAGCCTATGTGCGCACACGTGATAACACGCGTGTAAGCTCGCGATTTACGAACTCTATTGCCTCGTCGTGGATCTTGGTAATAGTAATGTGCGCAATAACTTTTCGGTAATAATAGCGACATTGTACATGGTAAAATTAATTGGTCCATATCTCTCAGCACTTATATTAGGTGATGTTGTTTTACGCATGGTGTTCTAGAAATAGCGGCTGGTAGTATCGCGTAATATACATATAGCATTATACGTTATTCTGTTGACTTAATACTTATTAGCAAAAATAACGAAGGGTAATTTTCTACCTACAAATTTTTTGAAATAGAAGGGTTTTCGCGAAAATTAAGATTCAAAATTGAATGAAATGTCGTTCGCGCTTTACTTGAAAGGAGTGAAAAACAATCTTATTCTAATTGCAAGCTATTTAAAATAGGAAATTTTCTACGATAATTAAGCTTCAAAATATTCAAAAATATATAATAAAGTGTAAACTGTTTTTCTAGCTACAAGTTATTTAAAACAAAGTTTTCCGTGAATTAAGCTTCAGTTAGAATATATTCAAAAATGAATGACAGAACGTCCGTTTGTGCTTTACTAAAGTCGAAAAAGTAATTGGACTAGCAAGTTTACAAGAAATAATAGTCTTGTTCGCGTTCTTGCATCCTTCCTGAAGAAAAGTTGACTTTTCGATATAAATCTCACATCTCATCTAAATTTGGACGTCCTACATATATATATTTCACATACGCATCGTTTACCGGATATCGCAAGATTCCATGCGTTTTATAGTCTCCATCGTTTCCGGGAAAGAAATAAAACAGCCCATCGATGAATATATGTTATAATCTTACTTTATTGCTTGCGTTATCATGCGTGTATGATTACAGAAGCGCTTTATATTACAGTGTTCGTCGCGTGTTAAAGCTATCGGAAAGAGGAAGAGAGAAATAGAATCCCTCGGACATAACGGTCGTGTCGTTCGTTGCTCGAGTCGCGCTCGAGCATCGGGACACGGCGGGAGATAGGTCGTCTCCTCACGACGATTTTATTAATTCGTCAGAGAGAAATAAACAAGGAGAGAACGAGAGAAGTCGCACCTAAATCTGACCTGATCGCAGCGACAAACTTTCAATTTGTTTGTTACTCTATTGCACTCTCTCTCTCTCTCTCTTTCTCTTGTATAAAATAATCTCGGTTCAGTCGCACCAACGATGCTGGACAACTAACTGCTTTAGAATGACTTCCCTAATCGATCATTCCTCGAATGATCAATTGCACCGTTCAATATAATCATCTAGATGTCGTAGCACCATTTAATAATGTACACATCTTGTTTAATTGAAGTGAGAACGCGGAAATTTACTTCTGAGATATATAAAGTTGTAATTAATGGATCGCGCGTTTAAATGAAACAGAGGAAGTTTGATTTATTTGACTTAAATTCTACGGGAAACTTGACGAAGATTCGTTTGATCTGAATATAAAAGTGCATTTTTGAGGATTGATCACATCGCGATATTGCTTATTAAATTATAACAATTTCAATAAAAAAAAACATTAGAACAAGACTAATTATTTCCTGTAGTTTTTTGGACGCTGAATACGACCCTGTTTATTAAATTGTTCTATCACGTCACAATTTGAAAGAGGAGAAATTTGCAGTTATTAAAAAAGCAACTTTAATTGCAAATTTCTTAAAATTGTAACGTAATGGAGCAATTAGGAAACTAAATTTGTATTCAGTATCCATAAACTATAGAAAATGTCTATTCTCGTTCTGGCATTCGGAAAAAAAGTCATTTTACGTTGAACTGTGTAATTAGTAATTCTTTCGTTTCCTCATTCCGGTAATTGTAATATGCACGCAGAGAGATAAAAAATATTTAGTCAATCGAGAGCAAACGTTGGCGCAGCCGACCCAAAGTGAGTATTCGATTGCCTGGTTGTCGTAACAAATTACACTACATTACACTTAACAATATCGAGTTACAAAATTGACGCAGTTCGTCCTAATCCTTAACTCCCGTTCCTCCGAACGTGCTGAATCCTCCGTCAAAGATGGGATGAATTGAAGACACAGCCGACAGAATCTGATTCTGCAAGATCGTGTCTTTGATCTCGACGATTCCTTCCACGGAAAAAAAAACTACAAATTATACATATATAACGCGAGCGTGGAATTACATTAAAAAAATTTTATAATTTTCATTTATCTCGGCGTCTCAGAAACTTTATAATTTTCATTTATCTCGGCGTCTCAGAAACTTTCCTCCTGAGTTTCTATTCTGCTCGCGAGGATGACTCGAAGGACGTTCGGGAGGCGCAAAATCGATTCTGCTAGATCCCTTATTAGATCCTCGTTGGAGAATCCTCGCCGAAGGAGCGCCGATTCCGGTTAGTTTGGGTTCCTTCGTGCAAGGTGACACTAAATTCGTGAAAATGTGGCGCGCGAACACCCCAAGCAACCGGGGGTCTAAGGGGATCTCCCGGATGGGAGGGGATCTCTTCCCGATCAATCGGCGCCCTGACTCGTCTTGTGACTGAGAATGGTCTCGATGTTACGCTGAATCCGCGCGATCTGCGATCGCTTACTCCTCGGCGTCGTCGTGCTCCCTTCCTCGATGTACAAGTTACCGGCCGCCGCCTCCGGCCAGCCAGCCGCCGCAGCCGCCGTCGCCGCCGTCGCCGCCGTCACCGTCGCCACCACCGGAGTCTCTCGTTTCCGGTCTGCAAGCAGAGTAAACGAATTCTCACCGGGTCCGTCGGTCAAGCGCGGAGCGTATAGGGAGAAGAGGCTCTGCGTTTCGAAACAGGGGGTCTCACGCACACGCAATTTGCGTCGCCCGGCTTTGTGATCATATTTATATAGGAGAAGATAAAGACTCTCTTACTCTACAATTATCTGATTCAAGCGAACTGATCAAACTCGAAGAGTTTTTCGGGAAAAGAGAAAAAGAAAAATTGTCGTGCCGCGTTGATTTGTCGTCCCTATAATGCGACTTGGAAATTCGGGTTAATTTAGAGCCGATGCGATAGCTGACGCAATGAATATAATTAATCGAAAAAGGAACCGTGTTAAACGCGAAAAAGTTATCTTTGTAGCACATTTGGATATCGGTACTTCATTTAATTGACTTCCTTCATCGATCGAGGTTCGATTAATCATCGACTTTCAAACGCGCGCCTATACAGTTGTAATTATCAAAAAGAATCTCTCCGTCAGATGAAACATAATTTGCTCGTTTGGGAATCTTCCGAAAACTCGAAAAATTAAAACGTGGACCCACGCGGCAATCAGGCTCGAGGAAACGGACGCACGCGGGACGCGCGTCACGACGATCGCGTCGGACGCGCGCGCGTGTGTCGTATGTATTTCGGGAGCACCGTGTACATCGCGTTACGCTTCCGGTAGCGGCCGGTCCACATATAAATACAACTTCCGAGGCGTGGGAGCGCAATGAAATATTCCGCCGGGGGAAAAGATCCCCCGTCTCGCTTTCCGGCCGAGAGCGTGGCATATATTGACGCGCCGCGCGCCGGCCGCTGCTAAAATTGGCGACGGATTGATTTTCGGGCTCACGCCTCACGCTCGCGCGTCGCGCGTCTTACGCGCGTCAAACTCGAAAATGCAACAAAGCGGCGCGCAGTGGCGAATTCGGTGGCTTCGAAAGGCCCCCGAACCACCCTCGCGAACCGACACGATGCCCCGCAGGGCGCAAAACGACTCGCTTTAGAGTCTTACGAATCGCAGCACGGATCTGTCACGGTGGAAAATTTCAATAATGAGAATTTTGCAACAATCACACAATAGTAAAGTTTTGCGTTTTGTTCTCTTTTTTTTTATCCCGTTTTTTTCTATTTTGAATTTCCTGTGTTTTTGGCATTTACGCGCTAGCGTGTAACGATGGCTATCAGTACGGCAAAAGTAAATATTATTAGCAAGGTATAAAGCTACGAAGTGAAAAATATTTTTTTCAGGAATGCAAACTTCTTAAACTACTTTTCGATAAGTGATATATCTCTTTCACCTATATTTCCATTATATTTTCTTTATGAATATAAATATATATGTATATATTATATATTTTCATCAAGAAAAAAAAATATATAGGAATATATTCCATTCATGAAATATTGTATATATTCATATATATTCCATTTGCGTAACATTTTCTCCATAATCTTTTTTTGTCTATTATTTGTATTTATCGTTTTTTCTATTATCTTCACACAAACAATTGTCAGTTTTAGAAAAAACGGGCAATTCAACTGTATAATATATTAAATAATATAAGAAAGTTGTCCTTTTACACAATTAAAAATTCATGCTTCTTCTAAAATCCTGGCTGGTAACATAAAGCTAGAATAGAAGAAAAGAAAATAAGTAGAGGTAATAGATGAAAGAATCAATAAATACGAAAGTCTCACGTAGATAAAACAGCAAAAGAAAATAAAGAAAAATCACTAAAAACAGAAAAGAATATATTTGATTAATTACGTATATCTGTCTCTTTTTACAATCCTGCCCATTTGTTGGCCATCGTTACGTATACCGAGAGGCTCGACGATACCTATATAGACTGAAAATTTCTCTCACGCACGCGAGAGAGCGTGGGCCTTATAATCTCAATCTAATAAGCTCGACTTTCCGGCAGAGAATAGCAAACAATCTCGCTTGAAAAAACACTTTAACCATTTACCGTACTATCCCGTATAAACCGTGCTTATTATCCACAAACCCGCTGGCGCTGGCGCGACTTCGGCGCGCGCTAAAGTTAGAGCACGGCGTGCGGCGTGCGGCGTGCTGCGCGCGACGTCAAGCCGAGCGCCGAGCGCCGAACCAAGCCGAGTCGAGTCGCGCCGCGCGGATGAATGAAGGCAGCTGGCAGATAAACGTCCGAACAATCGCGTCATTTTGTTTTCGCGCGCGAATAAATAATTCTCACGCGGCGAGAGCGCAGCGTAAGCTCCTGTCTCGTCTCGTTCCGTCTCGTCTGTTTTAAAGGTCCGCCCGTCTACTGCAGACTGGCAGACTAACGCAGGCGCAGCCACCGGCCTCCCAAAAATATCACGCGGCGTGGTACGAGCGCATGTTGAAAATCCGCGCTCTGACGTAACGCACGTGCGCGCGCGTCTGCCCGCGGCGATCTGCCGAGCGGCCGAGAGATGCGATTTATCACGCGCGTGCGGATGCGGCGGATATTATGGAAAAGCGCGGCGTCCGCGTCGGTTTCGCCGAAGCCCGAAGGTCGGAACTTAACGCGTCTCGGAAATTCCGGTAAGAGGTTAATTCATCAAGACGCAAAGCCTGACGCGCATTTCCAGTTTTATGAGACGCGCCCGACCGTTTAATTTTGCATATCGCGACTTAGAAAAGACTCTTCGGTTTTCGTTAAAAAAAATTAAAGCTTCAATTTATTTAAGAGTGAAATTAAGATTGCGCGATTGAGAAATATGTCTATTTCCCAATCGAGGGGAAAAAAGATGTTTACACAGGAAAAAAGAATATAATTCTTGATTTTAAAATATTTTTAGTTTCAACGCGGAAAGCTTGAAATGAGATTAAATTGCGTTAAGTGAAAAAAACTTATTTAAACGGTCACTTTATACATATAGTTTCAACCAAGAAAAAAGTTGAAACAAAACGTTAAGATTCTTATAAGAAGATTATAGATTGTTGCGTATGTACGAAACAAATAAACGCATTAATTTGAGTATATAAGTTTTGATTTACACATCTTTTTTTTCTGTGTATTAGGCCAGTCAAATTAGACCAAAAAAAGGCTTCTGGTATGAAAGTGATGCGAACTTTTTTATTCCTTTTTAGCCGTGTTGAAGGTGTTTATAAAAGCTTATTTTTGAGTTGTCGTATCACGAGACCCAGAGCTTTTTGAGAGGAGGAGAGGGGGAACCAATTTTTGACGAATCGGAACGAGTCACCGCTCATTTTCTTCGTGTTTTCAAGCCCTACAACTTTCTCAGGAGCGAAAAAGTGCTATCTATTAATCGAAACGAGATAAATGCAAAAAACCGCAAAAATTTTATTTTTCGGGGGAACTAAAATTTTCGTTTTTTTGCAATAACTCGGCGAATGTTGATAAAAAATGAATGACTAACCCTTCAGCTACAAAATGAGGGGTTAGTGATTCATTTTTTATCAACATTCGCCGAGTTATTGCAAAAAAACGAAAATTTTGGTTCCCCCAAAAAATAAAACTTTCGCGGTTTTTTGCATTTATCTCGTTTCGATTAATAGATAGCACTTTTTCGCTCCTGAGAAAGTTGTAGGGCTTGAAAACACGAAGAAAATGAGCGGTGACTCATTCCGATTCGTCAAAAATTGGTTCCCCCTCCCCCCCCTCAAAAAGCTCTGGGTCTCATGATACGACAACTCAAAAATAAGCTTTTCTAAACACCCCCAACACGCCTAAAGAGGAATAAAAAAGTTCGCATCACTTTTATACCAGAATGTCTAATTTGACTGGCCTATATAGGATGTATAATAAATAATCCTGCAAGTCATCAGAATTAATAAACTCAAAAGGCGATAACAGCAAGATTAAAAAGAGATCCATATTAATGAAGATATAAATAATAATTATCGCATGCGTGCTCGCCTATCCTTCTCTCTGTATTCGAGACCCCCGGTCCTCCTTGCCACCCCTCCTCCTCGCGGCAAAAATGCGGAACGTGCGATATTACGTATTATGCAAATATCGCGTATCGTAGCGGAAACGAACGCGTAAAGGAACAATGCGCTGAATGAAAGCTCGATAATGAGCCA
The DNA here is from genome assembly GCA_030770255.1 of Temnothorax ravouxi. NCBI lineage: Eukaryota > Metazoa > Arthropoda > Insecta > Hymenoptera > Formicidae > Temnothorax > Temnothorax ravouxi. Next base: position 155,387 of record JASTWP010000236.1, on the reverse strand, counting down.
CGTGCCGAGTATGTGTGTCAACGCGGAACCTCTCGCCCATCGCCCACCACCTCATATAATCCGGCGGCACGCATGGAAACCTTCGTATACCGGAAGATACGCATACGTCCCGAACGTCGCGCCCACTCGCTACATTGTAGGCACCGATTATCCCCGTGTATCCCCGAATTTAATCGCGCCAATCTAAAATTCCAATTAATTAAAATTGATCGAGATTTCCGAGTATCTCGAACAGATCGATTCGCGCCTAATATTTAAGGACGTTCTCTCGTCCTTATACTAGAGAAAATTGATTTTCTTAGGATTTTCTTGAAACTGAATATACGTGAATATACGTTAATTTAGGTGTGCTTTATGCGTGGTATAAATTTCAGTACCTCTTCCGGTATAAAAAATAAAGATACTGAGCCTCAAAGTTTCAACTTTTACTAATGAAAAGGTTTTCTAGGCCAAACGGTAAGAGATACGAGGTTGGCCAAGAGAACCAAAGTTGCTCCTCTCGTCGAGTTCTATAAGGAAAAAATGCCAAAACTAAAAAAAATTAAATTAAAATTTTTTTTTAAACTTTGAGGCTCAGTATCTTTATTTTTTATACCGGAAAAGATACTAAAATTTATACCACGCATAAAGCACACCTAAATTAACGTATATTCACAGTTTCAAAAAAATCCTAAGAAAATCGATTTTCTCTAGTATAAGGACGAGAGAACGTCCTTAAGCGGCGTATACTCCGAAAGAAAAAAAAGAGAGAAACAAAGACTTCCGGCGTGCCGACCACTGGACGGTACTTCACGGTCATCCCGTGTGAAGCGCGCGCGCGCGTGTGAAGCTCATTCAATTGCGGTGCGAGTTAAGCAAATTTATTGTGCGCTTGATATCGCCAGCCGTCCCCTCCCCCTCCCCCGCTTCGCGAGATCGTACCCGTCCATTTGTCGTCCGGTCCCTCCCTCGCCCCTTCTTCCTTTCGGCACACGAAATGATCATTGCGAACGTGCACGCAACTACATCTTACACGGCCGCGCGCAATGGAAGTGCTGATTGCAAAACGCGACGCGTAGTAACGTAACGACGCAAGCCCGGCAGGCCCGAATTTTACGCCCCCGACATCACCCCCCGCGCTCGCCGACGTCAAGCGACGCGCCCCTGCCAATATTTTAAATTATTTCTCACGTAATTCGGCGTAACGCTGGCAAGTAAAACAGACGACTTTGAAATGTTCAAATGTTTCAAGTTATATTAAAATAAAAATTTTGAAATATTTGAAAGTAAATCAATTTACGCGTAGCGTTTGATTTGCGAGAGAGTAAAATTCTTTGCTTTAAATGAGAACTCAAAAACTTGCTCTCCAATGCAATGCGAAATTTTTTGAATATAAAATAGCGATATATTTATTTGTTTGAAATAGCTGAAACATTTTAAACGTGCATCTTTAGTTTTGTATAAGTATGACAACCGATTACGTATCATTTTCGACGTTTGGGAGTAATTAAAATACTTAGATGCAAGGGTGTGGTATCTTTATCGCTAAGCGCTGTCGAGTATTCGACCTCTATCTAGACGTATATCAGCTTCTCAGAGTAGAGCGATGACCAACGCTCATAGGTGGTAACGTCAAGTGGTCGTCGTCGCGAGGATTTATAGCTACGAACGGGAGTCTTAAAATTCTGACCGTGCTTACCTAAAAGCTTCTCGAGATACTGACATCTGGTTTCGGGATCACCTGGGCTCATCGGTGCCCCTGCGACCAGCTCGGCCAGCTCCGCCTTCACCATCAGGTTCAACCTGGCCGAGATCTCCTCGAGACCCGCTGCAACAAAATTGCGATTCATCAGTCAGTAATCTCATAACTTCGTCAAATGTGCCAGTAATTATGAAAGTAGCTTAAATAAAAAATATTAAAAAATTAAATTCATTACTTATGTGTAAATTTAATACGAACGCAAGAGATTTTAATCTATACATATGTATACTTTTACGATTTTTTAAGTATATAAACTGTCGTACTAATCGCGTTACAAATTTTACTTAAAATCAGAATTAAATTTTACAAACTATTATAAAAACTATAAATTATAATTTTGGAAGTATCATTATCTTCGCAGGGCACAAAGGTTTAAAACTAAAATTAACTGATGTTGGAGTTTCGATATAATTACACGCAAAATGTATCTATTATTCAAATGAAATTATTGACCTAGAGAAAATAATTAAATTTTTCTTTTAAAATCATAACAATTTTGAAAAGAATTGTTCGAAATACGAATTATAAATTCTTCAAATAACAAAAATTATATAAATGTTAAAAGCATGCAACTGCAGCCTAAAACTTGAATTTTTTACATCAGAGATCTTCTTCATCACTAAATATATCAATTAGAAAATATTTCTGTATTAATATATTAATTATATATTTTAACCATTTATCTCTGTTGCGGTATAATGTCTGGATTATAGTGGATATACACATGTGCAAATTAGGCGAATAAAATCCGAACAAAATCTCTTGAAATGACATCGTAAAAATGCATTTGCAACGCATACACTGTTGCATCGACGAGTACAGTCGACGTGAAATGCATTGAGGACGTCTGTGGAATGCGGCTCGATTTTCTCCGGAGGCCCATAGTGTGTACGTTCGGTTCCCCTAATGGTTCTCGGCTCGAGCAGTATCCCCATAAGTTTGCGACTCTCTCGCCCCTCCGACCGCTCATTCTAATCAGAAGCACCGGGTGGGCCGACCGTCAGCCGCAATCAAACGGTACCGATTACACACGCATACCGAGCGTCCGTTTCACGGTTACCAATCATGTTCATCTATATATATAAAGGAAGATGTCCTGACTCACTCACTCACTCATCAACGCCCAGCCCGAAACCCTGAACCGAATTTTTACCAAAAGTATATGAAATAGGGGTAGAATTTTCCGGGGAGTGCCACTATCTGTATAGTTTTTTGTTACCGATTTTCTAGAAACCGGTTTTTCTAATTTATTTAATTTTCTGAACCGAATTTTTACCAAAAGTATATGAAATAAGGGTAGAATTTTCCGAGGAGTGCCACTATGTGTATAGTTTTTCGTTGCCGATTTTCTGGAAACCGGTTTTTCTAATTTTTTAATTTTTCGAGAAATAATTGATTGAATCTCAAAGAATTATAGACTAAACAGGAGTAGCCGGGGAGTGCTATAAAGTGTATAATTTTTCGTTACCGATCTTTTTGGAAGCCGGTATCAAAATTTTTTCAATTTTTCGGGAATTAATTGACCGAATCTTAAAGAATTGTATATGTAGTAGGGGTAGAATTTTCTGGGGAGCGCCATGATGTGTACAGTTTTTGTTACCGATCTTTTCGGAAACCGGTTTTTTTAATTTTTCCAATTTTTCGGGAAATAATTGATTGAATCTCAAAGAATTATACATGAAGTACGAGTAGAATTTCCCGGGGGGTGCTATAAAGTGTACTATTTTTCGTTACCAATCTTTTTGGAAACCGGTTCCGAATGACCGAATCTCTAAGAATTGTACATAAAGTAGAAGTTGAATTTACCGGAAAGTGCTATCAAGTATATAATTTTTCGTTACCGATCTTTTTGGAAAGAGACTATTTGTGTGTCTTAATACACATGTTCTTCGGGGCGAAGCCCGACGGGGCATGCTAGTTTTATAAAAGCGTGGACGCAAAATAAGGTCGTTTTTCCCTTCTTCTCTTCAACGTATGTGAATAAAATAGATCGAAAACTTCGCATATAAATATAATATGCGGAATGTTAAAGAAGTAAAATAAATTGTTTTTATTTTTTTTCAAAACTTTGGAACTTGAAACGCAATGCTTACATAATCTTTTTGAAATTACACCTTACACTTCATTATATATCTCTTAAGTTTATTCAAATAAAATTCTAAAATAATACATACGTATATAAATAAATAAATAAATAAATATATATATATATATATATATATTTGTAAAATAAGATCTTAAATGTATTTGTAACATTCAAGACTAATATACTTCTAATCGGTCATAATTGAAAAACTGTTCGCATTACGGTCCTTTCTTTTTCAAAGAAAAGTTTCTCCTATCTCCGTTTGATTATATTCATTAATTCATTTAATCTGATCATAATATAATTATTGGAACTTGAAGCACTTCGATAAATACTTCGCGAAAAATGGACGAAATGTAGTAAAAAAAAGTATATAATAATGCTCTCTCGTTGTTTGACGAGAATGATAGGGATCGCGACCCGCTTTGATAATACGGGCTTCCGGCAATAATGCCATGATTATATGCTACAAAGTGCGATCAAAGTTACAGTTACAGGTAGAATGCAGCAACGTTAACAGCAACCGCTTTTATTAACATTTGTTGTGAATGTTAATAAAAGCGGTTATTTATTTTTTCTAAGTTTAGGAGCTTTCTAAGGTTTGGGCTGAGCGTTAATGAGTCAGTCAGTCAGTCAGGACATTTGTTTATATATATATATTCCGGGAGTATATTCTTTCCATGACGTAATAAGCGCACCCACTAAGAAGGAATTTTTAGAAATTTGACCCCTAACGAAGTGAAAAGGGGTAAATTAAGTTTTCACGAATTTCTCAATGTCTCTTAGGCTCAATGAGATATTGACTTGATTTTTTATATAAAGTAGTTACATACCCGTAGCAAAGCATAGGTATCAAGTTAGTACGGTACGGTATAAATCGCTCGCATGTGGGCGCGCGCGCGCGCGCGATTTTACCGTGTGTATAATTAGTATTAATTAACTATGTACATAATTCGCGAGCAATAAATATTAATGGGAATGCAATTGCAATAAAATTCAACGGATTTCGCATGCAACACGCTCGAGGTAGCCTCGAAATGTTATATTTATACGAGGACGTCTCTCTGAAACGCGAAACGAAGATATTATTTGAAATTCGTCCTGTAAAATCACGATTTCTATTGTAATAATTTTATTGCTTCTCGTAATTCCCTTTTCTTTCGTTTCTCGCCCAAAGTGCGAATTTTATCCACAATTTCCGAATCGCGTTGTAATCCCGAGACGCTCTTAGAAACGAATTTCATTATCATCTCGTGCTCTTAGCTGTCGCATTATTTTACTTAAAATATAAGCATGCAGTCTCTCGCGCAAATTAATACTCGTAGATAGATAATGAGCTCTTAGGCTCTGTTTAATTTCAAACGCGCTTCAACGAAATTTCTTTAAGGCGTGACGTTCAAATTTGTTAACAACAGAGAGGGCGAAGATGAATATAGCATCTATAACAGGCCCCGAATAGCTCGATGAATTTATAGATCCGGTTTCTAAAAATAAATCTTTGCTAACAATATCACAATCTTTCGTATATTACAAGATTAATCTGAAACAACGTGCGATTTATCCGCAAGTGTATATTTCGCGTCGACGCAACGTCGACAGCGTTGCGACGCGCGGCGTGCGTTTCGCCGAAAGTGTAGATTTAAAAGGCGATACACGCGCGCACACCCGCCGGACGGACGAGAGGCTTCATTCATACGGCGTTCATTAACGAAACGTGGCTGAATCGGTTCCCACAAACGTACACGCGATACGTGGCGCGATACGTCGACTCGCAGAAGGAGATAGGGAGGCAAGGAGGAGCAGGAGAAGGAGGAGGAGGAGTAGGAGGGGGGAAGCGACGACGGGGAGGGTTCCTGCGAGGAAGAGTTCTGCGTACTGCTCGTTATGCAAATGCAGATAGTAACGTCGTACACACGTTGCAGCGTGCCGTCGAGTGTCTGCAAGAGTCGTTACGCGATTCCGCGATTCCCTCCTTACGTGCTGAGCCGCGATAAGGATTCAACGTATGACGTAGTGTCTGCCGAAAACAGATGCTATACTCTGCCCTCGAACTATGTCGGCTAAGAGCTTCTGAAAGATGGAATAATTTAATTCAAATTTAATCCGGGACAAGTTTTTAATATACCATATACTTGCGACGTCAGACTTCAGTCATGTTAAAAAAAATTTTATTTGTAAGAAATAGATGAGCAAAAATATCGCGATCAGGTTTTAAGAATCAACATACTCATCTTTTGATTGATATAGCGAAGGATTCTTTCGAGCAAATTCGAAAATATAACGCGCAGAAAAGCTACACAAAATGTTGACTATTTATTAGTCGGCCATTTTTATTTTTTACTCATATTTTAATATTATTATCATTAACATCATCATATTTAATATTGCTTGATAGATTTTCTTGGACACACACACATGAAGTTGAAATTACGTAAAGTTCGACCAAGAAGCGGGTGGATCCAAATCGGAAAAATTGAAAATAACTCGCTCTATATAGTACAATTTCTACTATCAAGCATGAATGAATGAACAAAATTATGAATGAAACAAGCCACCTCTTCTTTCTTGCTTCCGTTACCACCGGCATAAATCTCGCGATAAATTAATTTATGTAATGATACTTTTCACTTTTTAAAATTGATTTTAATTTTAATAGATTCGCTTAAACAAAACTAAACATTTCGTTTTCGTTGTCGCAAAAAATGAGCGAGTTACATGAAATTTCAATCCCGAAAACGGCTAACAGAGAATCAGCCGAACCAGTCGGTCGTTACCGTTAATCGACACGTATCCGAGCAACAATTGTTGCTTATATTTCGGAGTGTAGCGAACGCGGAACGATGACGAGGACGGAGGACGGCGTGGGTGACGGTACGCATCGCGCGCTGGACGTCGTTGGGGACGTCATATCCGGGCGCGGTAGGTCGATCCAAGGTGAGGAACGGCCGTGATCGGCCCTCTAATGAAGAAAATCTCGTCGTGCATTTTAAGGGACTTTGTCTCTCCCCCCTCTCTTTCTCTCTGTCTCTGTCTCTCGCTGCTCCGCGCGTGTGTGTATACGTACACCTGTATTCTTTCCCACCGACCGACCGACAGTGCGGCTCCTTTTGCCTTGCGAGATACGGATCCTCCGTCTTCCCCATCTCCGAAGGGAAGTATCACGGATGCATAGCGATCGACAATGATATTATTTCGATTACGCGAATTACGTGACGCGGCAAAAAATGACACCGGGTACGCGATTAAAAATTTCATTAAAATTGCTGGAAGTGAATTCTCAATAGAAGCACGTATTCATCGGGATTCTGCAGAAAAGGGACTCTCTCTCAAGAGTGAGTCCGTATATATTCAAAGAAAGAGAGTTTGGATTTTTCTGAGAGTGATTCTCTTGAGTTATCATACGTTATGTTACATATGTTTCCCTCGAATTTTCTCTTACCTGGCTCGAAGTTCCTCTTCATTCGCCGCCATTGCCTGGCGTAGACGAGAGCTGAGCATCCCGCTACCAGGAAGAACACTATACAGGCGCATACCGCGAGGACCAGAGCGCCGGTCTGCCAGTCCCACGGTAGATTGTCCTCGGCGACCGATTTTCTCCTCTCCCGAGGATCGTGTGCCGTCTGCGTCATAAAACCGACGTGTTAATCCTCAGTCCTCACCACGTTAACTCCACTCTGTAACTCTGTCTCTTTCGAAAGAAATTATTTGACACGCAGATAAGGTTTATCTTTTATCATTTACTTTCGTGACACGATGCGAAGTGCAACCGACTTCGGCAATGCGACTATACGCCGCATATTAAACAGAGCGAAAGCGCGCTACCAGCTTTCGCCGACTCGAAACACACATTGATCGTTTGACGCTTATTAATCGTCAAACGGAGGATGGTCATTTTCTCCAGTGATTTTAATAAGTCAATTAATTCTTGATCAACGCGATTCAAAAACTATAATTAATCGAAACGAAAAATTAGTTCCTCCAATGTATACGTCCGTATCATACCGTTTCCCATAAAATCGAATTAAATTAGTCACGAAATCTTTTCTCGATAACTGCTTTTCCTGATGTAACTGCTTTCCGATCCCAGCTACAAGTTTTTATACCCATTAAAATTGAAGTATTAAAATAAAAACTGTAATTAAAATTACGAGAGCAAAGATTCAAAATTCTATAAAATCCAAAATTACTTTTGATTCCCGCGAGGCGGAGACCGGCTTGTTGTCGCCTAAGCTTCCGTTGTCCTCGCGATCGAGGCTGACGAGATTACCGGCTTCCACGAAGGACCCTTCTTTCGTCCTTTCCTCGGGAAGCCGCAGGAGCACGTTTGAGGTGACGGCCCCGTCGTCATCGCCGGCCCGCGAGGGCCTCTTCCTGGCCATCGACGACGGGAAGGACCAGTCGAGCTCGAGCGCCGACAGCGGGCCGCATGTCGCGTCTTTGTGAATCGCGCACGGGCTCAGGGTGAGCTCGGGGGCGCATCGGGTGCACGGCCAGCACGAGGCGTGTTCGGAGGACCAGAACTCCAGGCCAGGCTCGCAGAGCGGATGTGGCTGCTGCGACTGCGGCTGCGGCTGCTGGGCGCCGGATGTCGCGGCTCCGCCGGCGGCGGAGGACTCGCACAAGCCGACGAATACCGACACCAGGGTCAACAGCAACCCGGGACAAGATTCCCTCGGCATTACCTACGATCATCGTCAGGCGCGACCGAAACTGATTAGACGGCTTTAATTTTTATAATCTCACGAGCGCGATCGGCCATCAATGTATGTCTCTCTCTTTCTCTTTCTTGTTATGTATCATTGTATATGTAGCGTGATATTTGACGATCTACGTTTTGTTTGGTAAATTAATTTATTTATATTTTTAATTGTAAACCATCAATTCATCAATTTAATTAATTAATTTTATTGATTTTTTGTTTGACAAGGTACATGTATGCATAACAAATTCGCGGAATATTAAATACAGTGCTTAATTGTAGGAAAAGTTAATCTAAATTGTAGAAAACAGGATGAGAAAAGTAATTTTATTTCAATCTTTGTTGCACGTATTTTTAAGATATCCGGGAGAGTTTGAATTAAATTAGACAGTTGTCTATAGATATTTTGAATCCTGTAATATATAAAATAAAATTAACAAATAAATAAAAGGCAGAAGTAAGAACTCTATTTTTGACAAGGAGTAGGTAAAGAAGGACAAAACTACGTTTCGATTATTTTCAAAGTAAAACAGCAATCAGGTTTATAAAGCGATCAATCAATTTGTCATCTTTTACCGCTTTAAAATAATCAAACTGTCATTTCTCTCTCGAGATCTCTTCCGCTGAGATCGAAAGTTTCAAATTCGAAAGCTGTCGTTCTCTCGCGTGGCGAAGAACGGCGAAGCTCGATGTCTCTCCCCGTCTCTCCGTCGCGTGTACGCGTCGCAAACGTAATGTGGAGAGGAGGCGGCGGCCGGCGACGGGTCGATCGCGGTCGATCGGCGTAATTCGAGCGTATAAAGCCGCTCTTTAGGCCGCAAAAGCGCTCGGACCGTTTCCACTTCCGGTTCGTTCGCGATGTAATTACATCCGCCGTTGAATCGCGATCCATCTACGTCATAGCCTCGTGGCCGGCCGTCTACGCGCCTTCGTTTCCGCGCACGAGCGAACGTGTGTGCCATTGCCATTGTGTGTGTGTGCGCGCGCACGTATGTGTGCGGAGGGCGCGAGTGCACAGAAAACTTTTATAGTCTGCCGATTTCGTCTGCGATCCGTATGCGGCGCGTATTGTGAGCCGCGTTCATCAGCACGCGCCTATCCGACGAGATTAATCTCCGTAATTAATACGCCGGAAACCTGCTCGTGGCTAAAATTCGACCTCGATCCTCAATGTACTTCAGCTGTCGATCACGTATTTTAACTGCGATTACGACTGTGATGAATGTTTGTTTTTTTTATTTTTTGCGAATTATTGAAGATTATCGTGAGCGTAGAGATAAAGTCTTCATTGTTCGCTATCGAAATAATAGCGTACAAATGATCAAATAACATGATTTGAACATTTCGTTAATGAGTTGCTTACATTATAAGTATATCGAAACACTTGATTCACAAATTCACTTTATAGAACCAATGCAGTTAAAAAAAATTAATAACAACGTAAAATGCTTTTTATATTATAAACATAATTACAATTATGTTACAGTCACTGTTTAAGCCGTGATCAGACTACGGATTGGGATTGAGATTGAATTGAAATTTTACCAATTAGAGCAAAGTTCACTAAACTTGAAGTTAGTTTTCTTTATTCTGATTGATTAAATTTCAATCCAATCTCAATCCTAATCCGTATAGTCTGATCACGGCTTTATAGAATCAATATCGCATATCCAAAACAAATTCACGTGGCTTTCAATATTAAAAATAAATCTGAGAGAAGAAAGTTCGGAGTTATACTTATTTACTGAATTCAGCATGCGTCAATCGACCGGAATAAGCCCGCGCGCTGTTTTAGTGGCTATAAATGCGTTACACATCCGCCGAAAGTATATGTGCTTTTTCGTTATCTAACATCAATGATCCGATAAAAATGCAAGTCCGAGGAGGGAGCGGAGGGAGGTCTTTTTTTGCGCGACTCGCGCAGAAAGGCGAGCGTTGTCTGAACAGAGGGGAAAAGATTGAAGGGACGTAAGTCCGTTAAGAATTTAGACACCGTTGGACAATTTTTTGATTGAGATCCGCCATATGTTTTAGACTACCCACGAAGAAATTTATATTTTATTTATTTACCGACCACACTCGGAATTGCTTTCATTTGAAACGTTAAATCTAATTCGTATTTTGACGTTATATCATCCCGGATTTCACAAGCAAAGCAAGAAATGGGAAATACAGAGAAGCCATCTCCGCGTATTCTTCTTCCTATTTCTTTCTTTTGAGTTGCAGATTAATTTTATAAATTTGTCAATATATAACAATCTGTAATGCAATTCCGCTCTTTACCGTCTACGAAGTTTACTCTCTAAATTTCTTAGAGTGGGAATACTGCCACTCCAGTCAAATTTCACTCTTTTGGAGTGAGACCTCAGTGGCAGTATTCCCACTCCAAGAAATTTAGAGAGTACACACAATTAGCTATGTATTCGAATGTAAAAATCACGTCTATAAAATATGAATTTTATACATTTTATTTCATAGATTTACTTATTGTAGTAATGATTATACATATAAACTATATCAAATTAAATTCATTTTTTTTCTCAATAAACAACATAGATATATAATATTTGATTTGTACAAAACATAAACGAGAGGAATGGCATCCAATTCCTTATTTGTCAAAGGGACAATCTTATTCAAGATCGTCTCAAGCTTAATCGTATATAGTCTTACGACTCCGTCCAGTCAAAAAAATGATCGTACGGAGCGTCTCGAGGTCATATAACTTTAAACGTGTAGATTTTGATAAATAATCTTATAAGATCGGATTATAATATGAATACCGACCTAGAGGAACGATGCGCGATGATTCGTCTACACACGCGCGGAGAATCCGCGTCAAGCAGCGATCCTTTTAGCTCATTTCAAATCGCCGCGTGTCATATTTCTCTCGTGGGCACGCACGTATGTTCACGTACGTGCGCGCAATCGCGCGATCAGAATGCAACGCGACATATCCCTCCGCGGCCGTGATCCGCTCGCGGGACTCGCTCGCTCTCGTGAGACCCCGGGGCCGCTCGCTCGTTGCAAATGCAATCTTCCGCCGAGCTCATCTCCTCCGTGATTAGGATGCCAATTGCACGCCTCGAAAACGATTACGGACACGAGCGTCGTTGTCGCGGTGAGGCAACCAGCTCCGCTCGTGTGCCGCGTGCGGGGGAGAGGCCATCACGACCGCTACGACAACGAGAGACGGATCGTTCGCGTTCGCAATCTTGCTCGAATAAGGGAATAGAACGAAAAATAGCAAAAAATAGTGAAATTCGCATTTCGAATCTGTCGCGGAATTCTGTGGAGTAATTTCGCTCGGCGGAATTGTGATTTTTCAGGAATACATAACATTGCTGAATTTTTGAAATAACGAAAATTGAGTTATTTCGGTTTGTAACGTTTATTTATGATTGATCGTTTATTAAACGGTACTCTCGCCGCTGTCCCGTCGTCGTCGACAAATGGCTTAACACGGCCACATGTGTGCCTCTAATAATAGTAACTAAAAAACTGCCCTGACTCTAGGGAATAAGGGCCTAAACCGGTTTACATACGTTCTTCAATATTGCGTCTTATAGGTACGAACGCCGCGACGTTCTTTACGAGAAACGAATTTCTCGATCGCGTCCGACTTCGTGGAAATAAAATCTTTTCCTTTGCAATTCCACGTAAAGTAAAAAGATAATTACGTCAAGATCTTTTTATCGTATATATAATTCCAGTAATACTCATGATCATTAACTTAAAATCATTAAAAGCAACGTTTATTCGTTTAATAAACATCTTTCAAACGTGTTATGTGAATCAATTATATTAGATTAATATCATATTAAATTATATCGATTATTTCACGTTTACCCGATATAACACGATCTACTTTTTCGATAGAAGTATCTCCATCATCTCCTCTAGTTTCAACCAAAAATTCATAATCACAGAGTAAACGGAGCTTTAACGTAATGGATTCACTGAGGCAGTTACGAATTTATCTGCAGCTAGGAAGAGGGAGAATCCGCGACAGTGTTTTATGAGTAACGTCTGCCGAAGCGAAAGAATGCCGGCGCTTGATACGGCCGCACGTGTTCGCTTAATGACGCTAATAAGACGACTCTTTCCCTCCCCGGAATGCGTGTAAACAGTTTAAAGTGACGACCCGAATTACGTTTCGTCGTGGACAACGGCCATCCGTCATTACGAGCGGCAGCAACCATAGATAGTCCTGTTTCATTCAACGTTTAATATTTTTGACGTTATATATGTAAAATTGAATGAACACAGGACATGTAGATAATATAGGTAGGTGTATACGAGCGAGAATAATCACTTTCTCCAATTTTATATATTTTGTTCTATTCCTTGAATTAAGCATTAAATTAAATATCTCAAATTAAAAATTTTGATTTAATTAAATATTCCAAATTTGAATCTTACTAACTAAAATGGGGTCTTAAAAGTAAAGTGTAAAATCTTAAAAGTCAAGTATAAAAAGCCAAAAATATATGTTTCTTGTAAACTGTAAACGTATCAAATGTGTTTTTAATGCGTTTTGAACAAGAACTTACAAATATTAGTTTTAACTGGTAACAATATGATACAATAGGCGAAATTCTTCTAAGGGAGGCATCGTGGTCGCTTGGAAAATCGTTTGCGCCACGTGCGATCTGGAATGTTCGCTACTTTTCCCACGCTCTCGTAAATAATACTCCCACCTGCTCGAGTGAGAGGATTCCGCGTTAATTCATCTCGATTCATCCTGAATTCTCGGAATACTTGCTCATCCCGAGGGACTTACGCGGCCGGATGAAAAGATTGGACTATATTTTATAACGTACACGTGATAATAACAATGATATACGCGTTTCAGAAAATATTTATACGTATAATAACGCTCCCGCAGACATAAATACGCTTGCGTTTCTGTATTCGCTCTTGCACTTCTGAAATTTCAGTTAGCGACTTGTATTTCAAATGTAACCGTAATTCAATCGTAATTCAAACGTTACCGACAATCTCAATATTCACAAAAATATTTTTCATCTTGCAGAATTCGCATTATAATTTGCAGACGTAAATTCTGTATAAATAAATGAACGAAACGATTCTGATAGATTTTCTCAAAATTGGCGACTCGCGTGAAAACAAATCCGAATAAGTACGGCAAACATCAAGAAATTTTTGGAGAATTTTCCAAAGAGATAAACAAATTCTCGCCATTATTCATTCGCTATCGAGGAAACCACCGTTGAGATCGGCCGTTAACGTAGTCCCGGTTCTTAATTTTTATACTTTATCCGTGTAGCGGGCAAGTATCCTCCGATCGAAACGGGACGTTCATACGCGGGTTTATCTATACGATCTTCGGTGGCGAGGAGGCACGATTCGACGGTGCTTTCGAGGAACTCATTGACGTGACTGCCGTGACACGAGGACGTGGCTCGCACAACGCGGGAAACCTAAATACTTGGCGGGCATGTCCGCGTCGACGGCGACAAAAGGCCGTTACACGACCATGCCGACGCGAGAATGTATAAATGAGCGTTTGAGTAATGCGGGGACATCGTTTGAACCCCCCCTTTCTCCTCCTTGTCCTAGCAGTTACAAAAAGATTTTGCAGTACGTAATTATAATTTTGAAGAACTTCCTGAACAGTCGAATTATACATTGCACATGTATTTCTTATTCTCTTGCTCACATGGCAAAATTGCTTGCAATTAGTGATAATTGACTTAATATTTTCGACAATTTCGATAGGCAGTTAAAAGTTGCCAATAGCAATTTTGTAACCAAAAATTTAGATCTATTTTTTATAAGTTGTATATTTAATATGTCCAAATCCAATCCAATAGCGCAACAATCCGAGTCGGACCTAGGCCTTCCCCAAAGTCATATGCTTGTGGTGCGCACGCAGGTTGTACCTACACAAGCCCAATGGGACCTACAGTTTAATGCCGAATCTGAACGGCAAGGTACAGGGGGTTTCGAGGCAAAAGATACTCCCGACGGGCTGCCATTCCGTCGAAGAGGAGAGACAAGCGATACAATTTCATTTAAGTATTTTGATTCTACCAGGACTGAATTCGAACCTGAGATCTTTGGTTTAGCAGACCAGTGCGCTGTCTGCTACGCCACGCTCGCTCTCGTATTTAATATGTACATGTAGATTATATATATATATATACATATACATACATATATATATATATATATATATATGTATATATAATCTATACACTGAAAAAAATAAAATTTAGGTGATATACTACATTATAGTCATAATTATATAATTAAATATGATGTTCATTAAAAGTTAATCATGTCGATAATAATATAGGTACGTTAAAACAATAGTTTAATAAAAAATTTTGGAAAAGAGAAAGAAATGGGGAGACCCTTATTAAATCAATATAAAATAAAACATTCTTATAAAATTACATTAAAGATGTAATTAAGCGCATTTTGATTGCTTAAATCAGTATTCCTTATTGTGGACGCGCTAATTTCAGTTCGACCAAAGAATTTATTGTTGAAATCGAGTTGTCAGCTCCAAGCTACTCCGCAGGAAGTGTAACGAAGAGAAATTGTTGGAGTGTGTTCCACAAGTTTAGAACAGACAGGGTACAATCGTGCGAGATGGCGAACGGCAAGGACGAAGCAGCAATCGTCTCTGGCCTTTCGACGGGTATACCGGCCGGTCCAGCGCGCACGCGGTTTATTTCCAAGCGAGATCTTCAATAAACATCGAAAAAAATAGCTCCACTTTAGCGCGAGGATCCCGGCCACGTGTTTTATATACCAGCGCGGCGCCACGTCGGAATCGATCGGACACGCGAAGCGGATACGCGATGATAATAGCTCCCGGCGTTTCGGGGGAGGGAAAGGGAAGCGGATTTCGGGAAATCGACCGGTTTTGTTTAACCGGAAACCGAACGCAGACGCGAATCACGAGTTTAGCACACGCGACGCAACGTTTCGCCCCGCAAGCACGTCGTCGCACCTGTTCTCAACCGCGCCACGCGTTGATGTCCCGCGCGCGTGCAGGACTCGAACCTCGAACGCGACGGTCGCAACTCGCGAGTCAGGAAATGCGTCTAATCCCCGTGCGAAGTCGCGAGTCACGCATTTTATTTACGATTATTGCGCGTCAGTCTGATAAAAATTAACACGTAATATACATATAATTGTGATCATACATATTATTTGGTGTAATATTTAGAATCAAATAGATAAATATTCACAAATCACTATACAGAAAGAAAAATGTAACATTCGTTATATATTTCAATATTTACGATTATTACGCGTAAATTTGGTAAAATTTAACATGCAATATATATAATGATGATTATACATGTTATTTGGTGTAATATAATTAAAACAAATACTCGCTAAAAAAGGAAATGTAACATTCCTTATACTTATATTTCAGTAGTTAAACTGCACGAACGATATTTCGATGAATTTTGGAATTTTGATCAACGATTTGGTCTTGGGACGCGATCTCGCGCACAGTTTGCAGAACGATTGTTACTTTCCAAATCCTTTCCCAGCGAACTGTATGATATGAATATAAAATCATTAGAGGCGTTATGTATTTGAAAGAAGTAATGACGCAGAAAAAATAGTACAAATATGAAGAAAGAAAGTAACGAAGATATAAATAAAATTGTGTGATTTTCTGTTTTGATAAAATATCAAAAACAGTGTGTTAATGTTGGAATCTTCAAAGAATGCGACAGAAATACGAAGGTTCCCATGACGAAAATCTCATTCAATAACGCAAGCCATATAGTATCGACTCCTCTTTTTTTGTCGCACACAGCAGGTACCTCGTTTCCGAAAGTGGGGTAAAAAAAATTAAGTTTTACATTTTTAGACATACGTCGGATACGACACATTTTCCCTCACGAGAGAGAAAGAGAGAGAGAGACGCATCGCAGACGTCGACGCGAGCAGAGCGCCCGCGATTTGTCGCACCGATCGAATTAGATCAACATCGTCGCTGGCCAGCAACGGCCGCATACTCACGCTGCCTTCGGTGGTGTCGTGTCTGTCATGATGTAATCCGAGGCGACGTAGCCGACAAGAAGGAAGAGAAGGTGAAGGAGGACGAAGGGGGGAAGGACGCGTCGCTGCAGCCCCAAGTGACAATCTCCCGCGAATCGCCACTATATGTCGCGGATCGACGGGAGCGATCTTCAGCGTCGAACCGGCGATAACCGGCGATCGTCGGCCGTGCCGTCCGATTTTCCGACGGAGAGCAACACAGGGGAGGAGGCGAGAATAAAGAAATGAAAAAACAAAATTGAGAAAAACGGAAGGAAACGCGTCGTCCGCGTCGCGACGCTGCGGCCGTCACGCTGTCATTCCTCGCGTCGCGACGACTGAATGAACGACGACAAGACGGGGCGAGACGTCGCGAGTGTAAAAAACCGGAGCACCGGATATTTTCTCCTCGCGATACCACTGGACGCAACAGACGGAAAACGTGCGTACCATCGCGCGGTCGCGACGCGACTAGTGTTATACTGATTTCCGCCCACGACCTAATCGCGGCGAGTCAGACGGACGGACGGACGGACGGATGGACGGGACGGAGAGAGAGAGAGAGAGAGAGAGAGAGAAAAAGAGGGAGCGTTTCCTTCGTGCGCGTGGAAAGAGATAGGAGCGGGGGAGAGAGAGAGAGAGAGAGAGAGAGAGAGGGGGGCAAAGGAAGGTGAAGAGAAGGATATCGAGAGATGCAGGGACGTTTTATTGCCTTAGGCCCGCGATCTAGGGCGCCCGTGATTTATTGGGCGACTGAAAGAACTTCGACCTCGCTCTGAGAACGTAATTTTGTAGGAAATTTTGTAACGCGTTCATTCGATTCAAAAAAATTTTGCATAAATATTGCTTATAAACGTTGCAATAAATTTTGTATTGTAAAAAAAAAAATTCCTCTTATTACGCGGCCTGTAGATTTTATTATGATAAATCGTCACGTATAATTTCTCATCTTTGTTGTGTGTAAAAGTGTATATATAAATTATAAATTATGCAATTGCTTCGTGTAGAAGCTTTATATTCTAGCGAATTAAATGAAAAGAGGCATACAGAAACGTTTGTACGATTCTGATAGAAATATAACAATAACAATTGTAGGAGAATAGAAATATTTATAGACTAGTATAATCTTGTGGTAACATAGTAATAAAGTAAATTATTCAAAAAAAAAATATTATATTCGAAAATTATTTCTAAAAATATGAAAAAAGAAAAAAGAAAGAAAGAAGATTTGCGCAGTCTTTACAAAAATTACACGTTTCCTTAAATATCTATCTATGATGGATAATTAAAAGTGGATAATTAAAAGTTAACAAATCAAAACACATGAGATTTAATATAGATATACTTAACAGAGAGATTCGAGCACTTTACCTCCTTTAATTCCTTATAAAGTGCGATAAAGGGCGTTGCTTTAATAAAAATAATCCACGATTTTTACACATGTTTTATTTATTTATTCGAAAAGAAGCAACCATACTGGCTCTGAGGGGTTCGTAAATGCGATAAAACGGCCCTGAGGAGAGACGGAGGAAGCAGCGAGATCATTTGCGATCGGCACGGCCTGGTCGATAGGAGAGGAAATTCTCTCCGGATAGAGAGGAAGAAAAGAAGTTGCCGCGCGGGATCCGCGCGAGGAGGGGACTGAAGGGCCCCGACAGGTTTCTGCGCCACTCTCCGCGGCCTTACGTCGCAAGCGCACGCGATCTCCTCTCTTACCTGAGATGATTAAACCCGCGGGAGATAACAGCCTCGGAGCGCGGAGTGGTCCAGCGCGTCCTCCCGTCCCCTCCTAACTCGATTCCCCTGCATTCCACGGTGGTATTAACCCTAGAGCCGAGCGGAATGTTGAACTAGCGACTGGCTGTGGCTGGCTGGCTGATGGCTGACTGGCTGGTCGCTTCTCATTACCTGTGATCCGGACGGAGAAAGAACGATTGTTATTAATTTAATAAATTTGACGTAAATCGTCGCACGGAGGGAAAAGAGCAAAACAAAATTATTGTGCTGTGATAGATATGCTCTATGGTGTAACAGTATGATTCACCTCGTAACTGTAGCGTGTAGATTACAATGCGTATCGAGTTTGATGGGCTACTTTTGAAACTGTATTTATTTTTATGCAATAGTTTTACGCGATATTTTCACGTGATACTTCGAAATTCTGCTAGCGCGATGAAAACGAGTAAAATAGAACATTGACGAAATAATTATCTTATAAAGGAAGATTTATATATTCGGTTATCGAAAAGACAGAGCAGGGTCACTTTTAAGCTTTTTTTCTTAGTCCCAAGCAGTCTTGATCAATTAATCCCTCTAACACGGATTCGTAACCAGTCCAGATAATGTCCGCACGTGACTCATTCTTCCCGTCAAATAATTTTCCATTTTTCAACGAGAACACTCGATAGAATCACTTAAATTCGATCAATGATTTAAATTGACAAACCGATCTATAAATTAAAATGCTGTCGTTAATTCGTCTCGGTGTTTTCCGATCCGTTTTCCTCGCGCGAAATCTCCTGGTAAAATTGATCATACACCGTATAGGTAAGACCGTAGAGCGTATCTCTCAAGTCGAATTGGCCAGGAAGCCGTCGCCGTTAGATATTAACGCGCGATATGTATGCGTCTAATTATGTCGAGCGGCATTATTAATCATCTCCGGAGTAACGTATCCCGCGCGATCTCTCGCGAGAAACCCGATCTCATTACGACTTTGTTGCATTCCTGGCTAATTATCGTCGCTGCACGTGGGTAAGCACGTGGCCGGCGCGATCGTGCGCCCGCGCGCGCACTTTAATCAGCCCGACGAATCTAGCTGAACGCGCAAATTGCGCGCACGCCATGCCGAATTGAATAATAATAGATCGGCCAAGGGCGATAACGCCCGTCGGTCTCTATCATTTCGGGTGCCTGATCGCGGGCGGGGCTCGTTACCGGCGGCGGTCGCGCGATATCGTCCGGGACTTACAGGTGTAAATTTATTCCCGCGCCCCGCGTGCGCCGCGTCGAACAGGCTTTAATATATCGTTTCGTTCACGGCGGGAATCGTTATTCGCGCGCTCGCCGCTCGCGCCGGCCCGCCGAGCGTTAAGTACGAGTCAGGAAACGGAATTAGGGAAACGGAAGGAAACGGGTGGAGAAGCGAGACTAGTTAACGGTGACGAAGCGTAGACACGTACGCGTACGCGCGTTATCGCTCTCAGAAGCCTCTCGGTCAACAGGGACACTAGTAGCGTCCAGGGCGGAAATCAAATTGTATCGACGATTCGCCAGGCTCGATTCGAGGCCTGGTTTTATAGGCCAAAATGTGAATTAATTTAAATTTATTCACCACACGCTCGTGAATTCTAAATCCTAAATTACAGCTTTGCCTCAAAATTATCACGTTTATCTTTGAAACATGAAGTACATCCTGTATAGATATATATATAATTAATATCTGAATTCTTTTATATTACTAGTACATTGTTAATTAATATAGTGTGGTTTACCTCTCAATATCATTGCGGAATTTGGTACATTTTTTACCTTTTAATTTTCTTGTTTTGTCTTTAATCGCATACAGCACACTTGTCCAAAAGTGGGACATAAGACGTCTAAAAAATGTCTAAAAGACATCTTTTAGACGTCTTACTAAAAGATGGCTAAAAACGTCGAAAAGATGTCTTATGTCACAATTTCGGACATGGTGCTGTCTGGGATATTATCTAATATTACCTAATATTATGCGAGTACATCTCTGTTACGTAATTATTTTTAGTCCAAAAGCACCGCGACGAAAAATGCAATTTGAATCTACTTGAATCGTCGAGTCCGCTTCTGAGTCGGTCCAGAGGCAATTCCTACGGGTTCGCACCAGGACACGTTTCCACTTCCTGTCTTTTCCCACGGCGGGATGTCCCAAAGTATCACCCCCGGCGTGATCTTGACACGCGTTTGCTGCGTTTAGTTCGGTAGACAGCATCTGGAGCTGGTCTGTCGTCAGTGCACGAAGGAGAGAGCTTACCTACTTCCTTCGCTCTCGCTCTCTCATTTTTTTCTCTCTCTCCCCCTCCTTCCGGCCGCTTCCGTATTTCTTTCCACGTTATTGTATCAAATATCGCCGACGGTTGTATCACATTAGATATTACAAAAGGAAATATGTAGAAACGAAAAAATGTAGAAATAGAAATATTAACAAATTGCGCTTTAACAACAAATATGGAACATTTGGGATTTATAGCGCAATGATGGTTTAAGTATCGTTTTTCTAGTTTTTCCCCCCTCTCAGTTTTTAATTTAAATATATGTACATAAATATAAATATATAGATATTTAATATTTTATATGTAAATAAAATTTATATATAATTTACGTATAAGTTTAATTGTATAGTATATTAAGTTATGTATAATGTTTGTATTAAATTATTTAGATTGATTGTGTATAACTCTTGAAAAAAGAGACAAAATTTAAATCAACCTCGCCTTTACTTCCTGAAACGTGCAATATTTTAAGGCCTTGTTACAGAAGAAATAAAATAAATAAGATAATTAAAAAAATTAACAATATGTATCCTAATAATGTGACAACACACAACAGTTATTATTAAGATTTAAAAAATTTCACATACGAGTATCCCGAATTTCTCTCCCTTTCCCACACTTGGATTCCTCGAACAATTTGGAAGTGATTTTTTACCTGCTTTAGAATTTCTAGAAAATTTCTATAAACTAAAAATCTTCTCAAACTGACTCACATAAACGTTATTAACATTTCATCCGTTTCTCTTCTTAATATAAGTTCACGCCAAAATTGACAATTTTGAATGCGCAAGAGCAATTAAATCTTTAACCTATCCCAATCGAGTGTCGCCAAGAAGGAAATTGTTTTAATCGTATCCTGTGCGCGTCAAGTCTCGTGGCTTCCACTTTTCAACTGCCCGAAGAGCGGCAGAGTGGTAAGAAAGGAAAGGAAAGGAAGTACCGAAATAGACGAGAATATTCTTCATAATTCCGATCGAGGAGTAAAAAAAGAACTGTCGGGCGCGCTTGAAATATATCGTACGAGTCGCATCGCAAACTACAATTATAATATTATTCATCTCGATATAGGCAAACTTTTAAACAAATTCCGCATTCGATTTCCCTTAAATGGTACAAATACCTCCTTGCATAATTAAACGGTCATTAAAATGATTTCATTTCGAAACAAAAAAACGAGAGTAGAGAAGCGTTTTATTTTATATGTCAACCATAACGCATATTAACTATAAATTTCATTTTTTATTTTTTTTTAAATTTTATGGTTAATATCAATCAGAGGTACAAATGGTACGGTAAAGAGTTACGTGAAAGAATGTTTTTAAAAATTCATTTTATCCATCGCTACTTTACTGACTATTGATACGTTGTATTAGATTCGTTTTGTCTGTATATTTTGTGTTTTCTTTGGTTCAATTCTTGCCCACCCTTGTTTCGCTCTGCATCTGAATGTGTAGCGTATATAAATGCATATGTCGTAGGCAAATGGTTATTTTAGGAAAATAGCTTCTGACTAGGCAAATGCTATCTGCCTGGCCAAATAGCTTTCACCATTTATTCTTGCTATTTTCCTAGTCAAATGCTATTTTCCTAGGCAGATGCTATTTGACTGAACCGTTGTTAGGCAAATGATATTCCGCGAAGCATGTATTTGTTAGAAATCCTGTCATACCGACGTGATGTAGTGATCATGAGCACACACACACGTGTGTATGTGTCCTGCTTTAACGAAAATCACACTTCTATAAAGCAGGACATACACACATGTGTGTGTGCTCATGATCACTACATCACGTCGGTATGACAGGATTTCTAACAAATACATGCTTCGCGGAATATCATTTGCCTAACAACGGTTCAGTCAAATAGCATCTGCCTAGGAAAATAGCATTTGACTAGGAAAATAGCAAGAATAAATGGTGAAAGCTATTTGGCCAGGCAAATAGCATTTGCCTAGTCCACATGATTCCACAATTTTGCGAAAAAATTATAAACAATGATAAAAAATAATAAACAATGCAGCTAAAGAGAACGCATCTATTTTCTCTATTAAATAGGCTGATTACGAATATATATCCATTAAGGGATGAAGCCAGCATCAGTAAGAGAGGGCAATGAAAATCGGTAATAGGTATTTTCCTTGTCTAATTATGTAGTTGGTGGAACTTACTGTTGGGGAAAAGGAAAGAGGAGAAGCGATGGTTATCGACGTGGTTCACTTGTCCACGTGTGTCCTATTTGTTGCAGAAAGTGTAATATTAATGCACAAATATATTTCTATATATAGAAATGGTTTGTTATTGCTATATTTGCAAAACAGAACAAGGAGAAGAAGATAACGTGTCCATTCATAGGTAAGTATATTTATATTATAAATGTAGAATATATAATATATATATATATAAATAATACCTGATAAAATGAGAAATATTTCATTTATTATTTTCCACAATTTATGGTAAAAATTATAAAATAAAATTCAATGTAGTTGCTAAAGTAATATTTGTATAATAAATATTTTTCTTTAAATTAGAAATTAGACGTATAAAATACATCAAAAGTTAATTCAGCTATAAAATTTTTAATCAGGGTAACATTATTTTTAAAATTGACTATGTAAAAATGTTTGTTTTTTATGAAAGTTTATAGGTAAATTAACTATTTTATAATTTGTTTTTAAGGTTACCAAAAAATGAAGAGGTTAGAGTCAAGTGGTTTTCAATTATTGGTTGCACGTTACGACCAACGAGTAAAATTTGCAGCAAGCACTTCCAAGAATCGGATTTTATCTATAAAATATATGGCAATGAGATCAGAAGATTTCTGAAAGCAGGAGCTTGTCCATCCGTACTACCAAGTCTAAGAAGCACTGACAATGAGTATATTTCATGAGTACACAATAAAAAAAAACACACACACAATTTTATGATACTATATATTGTTTTTATATTTTAGAAAAAATACCAAGAGCACTTTTAGTAATAAAAATACTGACGAAGATAAAGATAGTAAAAATATTAAAACGGAGCCACGTGTGGCATCAGAAGATAAAGCATATGAATTCACAGAGAGGTCGGTTTCCATATAATAATTGTTTTATCTATTTCACATGTATACAAACACATACATTTGTATATTATTTTAGAAGTGACACCGAACTATATACAAACGTAATATCAAATGTAGCACATGAAACCACAAATATTGAAGGAACTGCAATAGATTTTGGGATTGTAAAAGATGAACATCTAAGCATGTTAGTTTTCACGTAATAATATTTTTACCTATTTCATATACACACACATACTTATATATATATTTTTTTTATTTTAGAAGTGACACCGAATTATATGCAAGTGTAACATCAGACGTAACGCATGAAACCACAAATATTGGGGAAACTATAATGAATAATGAGATTGTAAAATATGAATATCAAGAGAGGTTGGTTTTCATGTAATAATTGTTTTATCTATTTCACATATATACAAACATATATATATATTTGTATATTATTTTAGAAATGACACCGAACTATGTACAAACGTGACATCAGATGTAGAACATGAATCCATAAATAGTGAGGAAACTGTAATAGATGATGAGATTCCAAAAGATAAACAGCTAAAGAGGTTGGTTTTTATGTAATTGTACCTTTTACACATTTTTAAAAAATACTGTAAATAATTAATTTATATAGACAAATAAAATGATTTTAATTTTATTGTAATTTTATTTTATTTTCAGAAAAATAGGTCAGCCTGAAAGTAACAAAAAGCGTTTGCTCACTCCGAGATATGTCGGAGACATACGCCGAGAAGATTTTACTTCAAATGATACTTGGTGCATCTTTCAAGAATATTTAACGAAAACCAAGTGTAAAATGAAACAGCTTGATGACAAAGTGAGATATTTAAATACAAAAGTAGGAAATTTTCAAGAAATGATGGATTATCTTAAAAAACGTGAACTTCTTTCTCGTGATGCTTTGGATTTGATAAAGGTAAGGACCTGTGGTAACGTTATATTTAGCTATGTTACAATTAATTGCTGATTGCTATTGTTAATCGAGTACAATGTATCAAGATTTGAAGAAACTAGCTACATTGTATAGTATTTATAGGCTAGTCACAATAAGCAGTTTAAAATTCATATTTCACATTATATTAACAGTTTGTTGAAATGCAGGAAAATGCGTACGTGTAGATTGCTGGTGCTATAGTAAAATTTAAAGAAACGTTAAAGTGTGATATATTTGTATGGAATGTTTGAAAAGTGATACAATTTATTCTGAACTTCAGAAAATCAAAAATAGAGTAGTACCTATCTTAAATTATGTTAAGAAATAAGATATGCGCTTATTGTCGTTTATAAAACTGCAGAAAAAGTACGGAGCAGAAAATATCTTTTGTCTACAAAAACGTGCTATTAAAACCAATGATTTTATATTAAAAAATGATTAGTGTCATTTAATTTATTTGAGGGGGGGGGGGGTTACTTGAATTTCTTAATTAAAAAATCCCTTACTAAAATAATCGTAAGCACAAACTATTAAATAATATTCTGAAAAAATATTTTTACAGAATTACAAACTTACAGCACGGAGGCCAAATTCTAAAGGAAAACGTAAAACAAATAAGAATAAGTTTCCACAATCGAATTGCGAGTGACATTGTCATCGGATTGTTATGCAAAAGGCTGCAAAAACAGAAGAATTCAAAGTCGAAAAAATAAGAATCACTTATTATAATGGGAACGAGACCGTGAAATCAATATCATGGTTCATATCTTTTTACAATATATTTTTATTCTCCTCTCCTCTCAAGTGTAATTAATCATCACCTTGATCGATCAAGATTCTCCTTTCCTCTCAAGCTACAGCCTCGCGGAAATATGCTCTCGGTCCAGGTCATCGATCTATAGTATACTTATACCCATAACCTATACTATAGTAGTATATAGTATATAGTATATCTATAGATTGCACGACCGACGCAAGTCCAAAGTGCGTCTCAATGCGCAAGAAGGATAGCAGGCAATTGCGGCCAATATCTATCTTTTTCTAGTCAGGAGTAGTCAGGACCGTAATATATAATATGTTTGTAAAATTACGAAAAGTGAATAGACTTACATTTTGACAAATGAAGTCGTAGGTAGTAAATTTCCTCACTTTTGTCATTTTCACCTTGTTTCAAGCCACATAACTCGTTCCTACGTCCATGCGTGTCCACGTTTCTTTCCTCTCTTCTCATCACCTGTGCAATTATTGTCCTCTCTCTATCGGTGTAAGTCTATGGCCAAACGTGCCCAATGCCAAGACAACACGAGTGAACACGAGGCTGTCAGCTGATTTTCGGTTTCGGAGGCGTTTTGTTTCGAAGGTCTTTCTACTCACATAACTTACAGTGCAGCCGCTCTGACGCGAGTATTGTATGCCAGTTGTGTGTCCACATGATTGATATCAATTGATATGCACTGAGATAAGATTAGACTGTCGGAGAAGACGCGCGGATTGGAAATCGAGCTCGCGATGTCCGGAGAAAGGCGAACGATGAGCTCGAAGGCTAACGTGAAATCAGGTGAGACAGGATCACGCGATTGTTTTTTTGCATGGGGGAAATGAGAAATGTGTCGGGAAGTGGCGCGATTTAAGTATTGATCTGCGAGTGTGTAATGTGCGTGCATACTTATCAGAAATGGCGCGGCGCGAAGTGACACGTGTAAAAGCGCGTAAGTAACTCGATGATGGTTCGAATGGAAAACTCGGTAGATCCACGTGTATCTGCACACAGCACAATTTATTATATTTATATGTAACTTATTATGGATTTTATGTACTCTTTGAATAACTCCAATGTTTAATCCAGTGTATTTTAATTTTTCTTTCGCTTTCGAAATCTAAATATGATGTGTGTATTCTTTTCTTTTGAAAACTTCTTTGTTCACGAATAATAAGTTAAAATATTAAAGTTTACATTAAGTATATATTCAATACTTTTAGGAGTGTCCAGAACAGCCAATAATGAAGTTTCGACAAGAAGAGCAGTAATAACTGTTGGCCTCATCTTTGTAGCCTCATTGACCGCGTTGTTTTATGTATATACGAGTTTTCCAGAATTAGAAAAGTAAGAATAAGTCGTTTATCCATATATCTTTGCATTCGCGCTTTTATACGTTTTTTATCAAACATAAATATAAATCCCTTGTGTGTTTCTTTCATAGAGACGAAAGGCAATATATGAGGCTGCCGCTTCACATAGAAGATGCCAAGAATCTGGGGAAACTGTTGGAACGATATAAGGATTTATATTACTTCCAAGTAATGGCGGGATTGTTCATCACTTACATCTTGTATCCTTGAATACTCTAATCGTGTAAATTTCTTTTTCAATCTGCCGCACTGAGGTAGACGGTGTGTTCCTTACATCACATCTCAATAGCTTGCAAACATTCGCCATTCCCGGCTCGATCTTTCTCTCAATCTTGTCCGGATTTCTGTTCCGCTTTCCGATCGCCCTACTACTCGTCTGCACATGCAGCGCGATCGGCGCCACCCTGTGCTACTTGCTGTCCTCGCTGCTGGGCAGACGGTTGCTGTACCGATACTTTCCGGAAAAGGCAAGAGCATGGACCATCATCGTGACCAAGCATCATGACAATCTGCTAAACTATATGCTGTTCCTGCGGATGACGCCATTACTGCCGAATTGGTTCATCAATCTGGCCAGTCCAGTGATCGGTGTGCCAATGATGCCGTTCACCGTCGGTACCTTCTTCGGCGTCGCGCCGCCCTCCTTCGTCGCCATACAGGCCGGCCAAACGTTGCACAATCTCACGTCGTCGAGAGACGCGTGGTCGTGGAACAGTGTAATCATACTGTGCGTGTTCGCGTTGTTCTCTCTACTGCCTGTGCTATACAAGCAGAAGCTCAAGAAGAAGTTCGAATAAACGACGAAACGTTCTATCGACGTGACATACCCTGAACGTGACATTTTGATATTACATGAGGAAAGCTTTCCGATCGTGTTCGTGGAGTGGAATATTCTATAGATAGAGATAATTTCTTAAAAAATTGAAAAAAAAAATTATATTAAATGCAAATAATGTTGGGATTAGGGTCCGCTTTCTCACACGGTGTATGCATTTATTTACAGTTGGACACATGCATACGAGATAGCATGACAAATTCCTGCGAGCACAACTTCCGCATAACTTATTTATTATTGTTTGTAATTTATTTCTACAAGTGTGTCTTAGATTATGTGAAAACATCGTTTCAAAATGGAAACCAAATATAGGCGAAAACTGGCTTATTTTATGATGAGCGTCACAAATATGCCTATATTTTTTTTAGATAATATGTTAGGAGATGATCTCAGGAAATATTCTACGTTGATAGGCTGCTGAATTTTCTTTTTTATTTCATGCATTGTATTATACCAGAAATAATATTTTACTTGAAATCTAAATCCGCAAAAAATCTTATATGCGCGAATATATATCAAGGATTGAAATTAAAATAAAAAAGGAATATCCAAGATAAACTTAACATATAAATTTTACTAAATATGCTTCATCGTTATTGGCTGGATCGTTTTGGCACATATCCACATGTTCTTGCTATCGGTGGTATCAACAAAACGAAGTTAAATAACCAATAGAAAGCTCAGTAGCATTGTACACTGGTAGACTCACGGGTCTCCAATACCACCAATTGTACCATACTTAGAACATAAAAGAAAAAAATATAATATAAATAAAATATATAAAGAATAAAGAAATGGGTACGGATCATTCTGTAAAATTTCTAATACTCACGTGTATGTCCAGCGGACAATAAAATGGTCGAAGATCTACAATGTTGAGCACACTCTGAACTCGGTATCATTTTCATCAGTCTTGCGCCAGCTGCGCACCGTATTACGATATTGCTGCACTCGGGATTGGGCTGAAAATTTGCAAATTGACCGTAATCGCCGAGACACCACAAAATGAAAATGCTT
Organism: Temnothorax ravouxi; assembly: GCA_030770255.1. NCBI lineage: Eukaryota > Metazoa > Arthropoda > Insecta > Hymenoptera > Formicidae > Temnothorax > Temnothorax ravouxi. The sequence continues at coordinate 126,799 of JASTWP010000236.1, read as the reverse complement.
CACACGTACCAACGAGTAAGGCGGTGATTTCGATTCGTCGATAAAAAAATATTTTTCTGTGCCTTGACTCCACCAATTCGGGGTCTCCGCTGGCTTTGGAAATAACTTTCGGAGTATTCTGCTGGGCCTCATACGGTTTACTCTCCAAGATACGTGAGTGCCTAGGGAAGCGGTATGGAACATGTCCAATCTTTTGTCCATAACATCACAGATAATTCTGCACAAATTATAAAACGCGCACAAATTTAATCAGATATGTTGGACAATTTGAAATTCTGTAGATTCGTATTGATGTGTGTGGAAACCAACTTAAAAGTTTCATTGTTAGAAGAGATTCTCTTAGCGTCTTCGTCAAAAATGTCTCGGTTATTCCAATATAAATTGACTAGATCTTTCATCTTCACCTTCGTGTTATTCTCCGCTCTAGTGTACGGTATACCGACGTTGAAGGATCTGCTGATATTGTGGCCGGTCAAATCTGGTACGGAATGGACCATGGTGCAAGGCCAGCAATCCATATCGTTGACGTAGAAATACGGATTCTCTATCAAGCACCATTCGTCGTACAATTCTGAAGTGATAAATATTTTACTAAGTATATATCGCAACAAGATATTCCAATATTATATTAATTCTTATACTATTATTTTTCATATTATTGTAAAATGTGACATATTAATTATTTGTGAAGTACAAACCAGATAACGACGGATATAAGCTGACAATCGGTACAGCCGCTTTGCGCAATACGTATAAAGCGGGGTAAATGGAATTTTGTGAGATTCTTATAAATAAAACGTTTAACCAACTTTGGCATAAAAATAACAATACGACAGAGGTAAGGGCGAATGGCAAAATAATTCGTGAAGTCCTCCATGATTTATTCGATCTTCTCGAGTACTTGGCCTCCAATTGTCGGAAACAAGCTCGAAATATTTCCGACGTTTGCGCCTCTGAGACATTATGAGCGGCCGCGTATTGCCTAATCTGTCGTACACTCTCTCTATATTCGTCCAAATCGACCATAATCGCGAGTCTCTCGACACTACTATATAATTACATAATTACATTCTTAATTTACATTCTGAAGCGCGCAACAACAGTCCTGTCACTTGGCATGTCAATTCTGTTTGCTTGCACTTTCTCGTTTAACTTTCTGCACCTCTGTGCACAGCTGCACTCACGCGTGCTTTCTCTTTTTCTGTTTTGAATATCCAAAATGACCAACCACGTTTTATGTTAGTTTGAGATTTAGTTGTAAAATTTTATACCATTAATATTTTCCATTTTATTCGAATTGCATTCCGATATTTAATTCTTTCGATCTAACGCGTATTTTTTTTAAATGCGAATAAAAATTAACTCGATAAATGAAAACCTGCCTTAAAGCGAGAAAGTGCGACAGCGCTGGACAGCGCCAAGAAGCGCTCCGGTTCTGGCTGGCAATGCACCTAACCTAACCTAACCATAGACGAAGGCTTGAGTGAGCACATGGTCATTCTCGTTTCAAGATTCGACAATACTTGAAATATTTTTCGGGTAAGACGGCATTTTACTTTAGCGATGTATCGTCCCGTTGTCCGTAAAGCTTGACAGACGGAATGACACATAGACATGGTTGTGCGGTAACCACAATTCAGTTGCGGTTTTTCTTTTGGGTTTTTCTTTTGGGTTTTTCTTCACCGGTTAGGTCTTGAGGTCTATCAAGCCGGTACACGTGATACAAAATGCCACGAAAATTTGATCCCGATTATTCTGATAATGTTCCACTTCTGTGTCAAGCCGGTTCTACAATACGTCGCAAACGATGGCAACTGCTGGTCGAAAAGTGTTATTTCCACGTTGCGCTTGTCAATTACGCTTGTCAAAAGAGAGTTGGCGAACTTTTAACTTTTTTTAGCGACAGTAACTGGCAATCGGCAATCAGAAATAACACTTTTATATTGTAGAACCGGCTTTACTGTCTCAGAGCCTAAAAGTGATTTTCAATCGACTAAACTCCGATTATTCAATTAGTGATAAATTCAATCAACAAAATTATTCACAACAAAATTTCCGGCTGTAATTCGTCGTCGGCAATCTAAGTATTCCTTCTTTCAAATCATAAAATAACTATCCAAATTGATAAATTACTTGATAACTTAATCGTTGATTAAGTTGGTCTGACAATTGGTCAAAGCTACCCTACATATTTATTATTTTGTTAATATTCTCAATTGTTGCTGAATTTTTTAGAAAGATTTTGGTGAAGAATTACAATAAAAGAATCTTATTACAGTTGGAGTTTGTTGGAGCATGCCGAAAGTGAGGATTCAAAAGACAGCGATCGCAGGTCAAGAAAATTGTCAAGTATTAAAAAATCATCAGTAGTAGAGCTGTTACTTAGGAGTGTTACTAGAGGTGTTACTTATTATTGAAAAGAAGAAACAGTAATATTACCAACCTCAGGTGTCCGAGTATAATTAAACAATGGAGAAGAAAAGGGACCCACGATGGATTATGAGGGAGCATGAATGTGTAAGTTTGTTGGAAATCACTTAATACATTTTACTTTATGCAATGTACATATATAACATAAATTTGTTTCAACAGTTTGAGGAATATGCGTATAACACATCAGACAAGTCAACGGCACTCGAGAAATTTATAAAGGTAACACATCATGAAGAAAACAATATATCATGTGTGTCAATATATGTATCGGTATATATAAGTAAACATGTTTTTCTTATTGTAGAAGTTAAAGATAAATATAGTACGCGAAGAGGACAAAGAAATAGAATTCGATCTAATTGGCTGCCATACTTCGCTAGCTAATGCATTTCGTAGGATACTTCTAAGTGAAGTGCCAAGTATGGCTGTTGAACAGGTGTACATCATAAATAATACTAGCTTGCTCCAAGACGAAGTACTTGCACATAGGTGAGAGAAACATCAATGAGTTTTTTTCAATTTTTACATTGATTGTTCTTACTTTATGAACATTATACAACAAATTAACATGTATTTTGCCTTCAAGATTGGGCCTTATACCTCTTCGCGCAGACCCTAGATTATTTGAGTATCCTTCGAACAACGGAAGAGCGGATGATGAGGTTAGTGATCAAGATACTCTAAGATATGAGTTGAAGGTCACGTGTAGTGTGAATCCACAAGCGCCGAAGAACTCTCGTCTTCCAGAGGATATGTACAGGAATAGCAAAGGTACTTGACTAGACATCTCTTTCTTATTATTATTATTGAATTTCTGATTACAAATTAGATTACAATAATTTTAACTTCGTTTATTTCGTTTCTCAATCATAGTGGAATATATGTAAATGATAAATATAGATTCTCGATTGCTCATCATTCATCTCATACTCCTTTACTCATAACTTTTATCTCGCTATTTTCTTATAAAACCAAGCCACAAATGGGATGAGGTCGACATGGGCTTTTACAGATTTGTATTATGCTAGTTTCTAAACATAATATTAATGTGTGATATACATAAAGTAACGTACAACATTCTTTTTACAGTTTGCAGTAAGGATATTAAATGGGTGCCAATAGGTCGACAAGCAGATATGTTTCCACGTGGAGCGGAACAATTTGGTGTCCTAGAAAACGACATATTAATATGTAAAATGCGTCCCGGTCATGAAATCCACGTGTTTATGCACGCAGTCAAAGGCATCGGCCAAGATCATGCGAAATTTTCTCCTGTAGGTATGTAAGAGTTCTGTGTGAATAAAACATTTTTTTTACAACTCATATTCTGATGATACAAATATCATATATTAATCATAGATAGATAAATATATCTTAGATTTCCGAATTGTTCAAAATAAATTGTCTTATTTATGTCAGTGTTGTGTAATAAAAAAAATTGTTTAGCCACTGCATCATATCGCCTTTTGCCGGCCATTCAGCTGACCAGCCCTGTGAGAGATGAGGACGCGGATCTTCTGCAGAGCTGTTTCAGCCCCGGCGTAATAGAAGTGGTAGAACAGACGAACTCGGGTCAGAAATACCGCGAGGCGCGTGTCAAAAACGCTCGCTACGACAGCTGTACCAGAAACGTCTATCGTTATGATCAACTAAAAAATTGCGTGGTACTGAGTCGGATAAAGGATCATTTTATCTGTAAGTACGAATAATCTAGATATCTAGAAATCGTCGAAAAAGAAAGAATCAATTAAAATTTAAGTTATATTCGTTAATTCACAAACGTTTCACTAAATGTTGAAGATATTGCTTATGACAGCTGAAAAATTTATATATATTAATTGATTTGTGTGTGTTCTTGATTTCTAGTCACCATAGAATCTGTGGGAACATTACCGCCGGCCGTGCTATTCGCGGAAGCCGTTAAAGTACTCAAGAATAAGTGCAGAACATTTCTCGCAGAACTGGAAAACATAGAAAAGTAAATTCAAGCAAAATGATCTTCTCGGTGAGGCAAAAATCATCAAAAGTGGCCATAAAAAATTTATCGCCGGGCAAGTTGGCCGTGCATCTTGTGAATAAGTAACAACAAGATTTTGCAAGTAAATCAGTGCCAATTAGTAATATCTATATTAACTTAACGATCTATTTTTAATTGATTAATAAAGTTATTTTACTGAATTTTAAATGCCTTTTTAATTGATAAAAATAACCCAATTAATTATTAATCGTCATTGAGATTAATTGGAGAGGTAAAAACCACAGTGGTGTAAGTCAAATTTTTTAAAATATTTGACTTACACCAATGTGGTTTTCACCTCTTCAATTTTGTTACATTTCGCTCAAATATGTTTTAGGTATGAGACGCTGGCGACAGTTGTTGATCGTCTCCGAAGCGATATGTTTACATCCTGTGTTTTTGCCAGATTCCTGTAATATCCGAATAACAATAGACATTTTAATTCAATGATCCCCTGTGGTGACGCGCGATTCATTGTGAAAGCGGCCGACTGGTAGTCGGCAGGTCTCACGTTCGAGCCTTGACTGTCACCTCACATATGCCTTGAAAAAGATCAGATCCTGGGGCTTTATATTTCTTAAGTCTAGGGATATCGCAATTTTTCCGTCTGCGACGTCCTTTTTAGCTTCGTAGTGCACTATACTTTTATTTATGTAGAAAAAACACTCGGAATGAAATAAAAAAATAAATATATACAATATGTGCGAGAAGAATCAAGAACGAGGAAATTAGAAGAAAAGCACGAGAAACGCAGCTGGAGAAAGGAAAATTCAAATTTGTATTAAACCATTTTTTTTTTTCCAAGAAATTTGCGAATTGGAAATTGAAATTTTTGATCAACCGAGCTAAAGCGGACTAACAATAAGATGAAAGTTCTCCGATTGGTCAAAATTCTCTCTCCAACTTTACAGTCCACAATGCACGCTTTGATAGGAGCTTCACGCAACGTCGCAGCGTCACGAGCTCGCATCGCCGCGTGCGATAATGCCGCGAGAAAGGATGAGAAGACGAGAACGGAGAGAAGAGAGAGAGAGAGAATTAAAAAAGGGAAAAAAAACATTCGCGCGATTCGACACGCGGCAGCCGTACATACTTAAATCCCGTTCGATCTCGTCGGTACTGCGTGTCGAAACTGTCTCGAATCGCGGCGAGACTGGCGAAAGGCGAGAGAGCGAGAGCGACAGAGTAAAATTCGAGGACTTTACAGTCCTGTGACACTCGAGATCGATCGGACGAGCGTCGCGCGTCGCGTCGCGCCGCTATCGCTATGTCGGCTGACGCCGTCGGCCCGCTCGACATTGGAGAACGTCAGCGTTGCGTCAGCCCGCGCTAACGAGGCCGCCGCCGTCGCGCCGGCCCGGCCGGCCACGCCGCGCGGAAAGCGGAGAGAGTCGTGCGCGTCTCTCGCCGCGACAAGACAACAGCCGGGACGATGGGGTTAGGCTTCCGATGGCGCCTCGTGTTCCTGCTGCTCCTCGGCCTGCTACTTTGGCAGACCTCGAAGATCTGGCTCGCGTTCCTGCAGGACGGCCCCGCCACGCCAGGTATAAAAGAGCGGCGCGCGCTCTTTCTCTCACCCTTTCGTTTCGCGCTGCACCTGTCGGCGGCCCTGCGAGCCTGTCGCCTCTCGCCGGAGAGGCGGCCTGTCGCGCGCGCCCGTTCTATTCGCCCGCGCCCGCCCGTTTCGCGTAATCGATTTTTTTCCTTTTCCAACGGTGATACCTAAGCGAGGAGCGGCTAGCGACGTGCTGTCAATCCCGGTAGCTGTCGACGGCTACTCCCCGAGCGCCCGTCGCCCGAGGGGCCATTTATATCGGCCCGCGAATCGCCGCTTTCGGAAAACGATCGAGGAATCGATCGTTCCTTGCGGCGAATGCGGCGATCCGTATCGGTGGCATTTTTCTTTTTCTTTTTTCTTTCTTACTTTATTTTTTTTTTTATTAATTAAAGGCACGATAACGGCTTACTTTAGCTGCATTTCGATATTCACTGTTAGTACTGCAAATCTATATTTTACGTCACGTATACTATAGATTTTCAGTACTGATGAAAGTTGCTGACAATGAATATCGGAATGCAGCCTTTGAGAGAAGGCCACAAATTGATATTTCTGGTGTTATGCTCGTTGCGCAATTTGCAATTTGCCATTTGCCGATCGCATCGTTATCTGATACTTCGTGAAGTGATCCGATCGACGCGTGAATAACGTGCGATCCTCGATTTGTCGAGCGTCGAAGCGTAATCGCACGCGATTCGAATGCAACGTTTGTTGAATCGCAATTTGTTTTTTTTTTTTTTCCAACAAGGAATTATTGCGACTGGTATCTCCGGCGATTTACGTCATAATTCGACGGATGCAAAGTACGCGATTCGAATTAATTGTACGCCCGTGAATCGTATATAGAGGAAAGATCGATGTAATGGAAACATAATGCGCGCGGTCAAAATCATTGGCTGGATATTTTACGCGATAATGACACTATGCTCGCGCCAAATCGACAAAAAAGAAACCAAGCGGTGTCATTTGTCAATGTCCTCCCCGCAAGATAAGCCATGATTCACGGATTGACGGTTTTCCGTACACTTAGGAGATTATGTAAAAAGTACTGTCGCGCGGTTTCCGTTTTACGCGACAAATGATCCTCGATGAGGATAATCGCGAGATACCGCAACGACGACACAACATACAATCGAGCTCGAGATAGCGATTACCTTTGTCTCGGTATAATGATAAATATATGATAAAATCAGTTATTAAAAACTGAAGAATCTTGAAAGTATAATTTATATACGCGTCTCATTCATAATTTCGAATCAATATAAACACAAACATTTTCTAATATCGTAAATTTTCTTAATCGCACTATTGCAAATCTTTCAAATACTGAAATTTTTTATGCATAATTCGAATTTAAAAAAAGAATTTATGATCTCTCGTGGAAAATAATCCTAAATACTCGAGGTAATAATTGTTTGTTCAGTAGTTGTAAAAATCAACTATTAAAAAGTACTAAAAAAATTAAAGAATCTTGAAAATATTATAATTTATATACACCGTCTCATTCATATTTTTAAATCAAAATTAACGAGATGGACATAAACATTTCCTATCGCTAATTTTCTAATCGCGCTATCGCAGATGTTTTCCGAATATTGAAATTTTATGTAGAACTCGAAATTATACGAGAAGAAATCACGGTTTCTTGCGAAATCTAATCCTATACTGAACTGAAATAACGATTGTTTATCCATAATGGTGAAAATTGGTCATTAAAAATTGAAGAAATTTGAAAGTATTCATAATTTATATACATGTCTCACTCATATTTTCAAACCAAAATTAACGAGATGAACACAAACATTTTTTAATATTGCTAATTTTCTAATCGTGCTATCACAAATGTCTTTTGAAATTATAAGAAAAATTTGAGATTTCTTGCAGAAAATAATCCTACCTGACCGAAATAATGATTGTTTATTTCGTTTATTATAATAACGGTAAAAATCGATTGTTAAAGAATCTCGAAAGTATCGTGATTTATATACACATCTCATTTATATTTTCAAACCGAAAATTAACGAGATGGACACGACTAGATATTTCTTAATTTTTTTTTATTTTATGCAGAACTTCAGGTGAACCAAGCGGCGACACCGTTGAGCGAAAAGGATGACCCGGCTTCTCAGAAAGTGCACGTGGCTGTGTATTACGAAGCGTTATGCCCGGATTCGCGCAGCTTCGTTTTAAAACAATTGGTCCCGACGTATCGAAAACTCCCGGCGAACGTAAAAATCGAACTGATACCGTACGGTAAGGCAAAGGTAAGAAAATTCGTTGCGATCAACTCGTATCGCTGTTATCCAATCTTTCGTTATGTTATAATTATATTGTCAAATAATATGACTAAATATATCGCGAGGGAGAAACTGCAGTCAATCGAAACAATTAGATCGGTGGATCAAATGGAACGGCAAAGCTTCCAGAAAAGTTACATTTTTCGATTTCCGATAGACGGTAAAGACAAACGATGGGTACCAGTTCATGTGCCAGCACGGACCGATCGAATGTCAGGCGAACATCGTGCACGCTTGCTCCATCGACGTCATTGAGGACCCATCGGTGCGACTGCAATTTGTGGCTTGCATGATCGAGAATAACATTAACCCGGTTGAAATAATGAATACGTGCGCCGGGCGTATATCCGTGGATCTGGAGTCTATGAAAAAGTGTACGAGCACCGTAAGGGGAAAGGAACTCTTGGCCAAGTACGGAGAGATGACGAATTCTCTCGTGCCGCGGGTGTCTTTCATACCGACGATTACTCTCGACGGGGTGAGTGTTGTTTCGCTTTGTGATGCTAAATAAAAAGTATAATGCAACGATACGTCGAACTGACTAAACGATGTGCGTTTTCAGAGCTCCGAACACCAGGTGAGGATACTGAAAAATTTGTTGAAGGAGGTGTGCCTGCGTTTCAAAGTTACACCAAAAGAGTGTGTATCGTGAGAGCACGCGTTGTTCGCCGCTAGCAAAACATATCTGCGTAATCATCGAATTTTGTTATTATGTTACACGAGTTTAAAAAAAGACATGTACGAAAATTATAGTATTTTTCAAAAAAAAAAAAAAAAAGAAAAAGAAAATTGCTGCCCTTTCTTATTTCTCAGTAAGACAACTTCATATCTTGGTAAGTTCGACTATTAATTGCTGGAGCGTAATCAGACGAAAATAACATGCATTTATCTCTCGGCGCATAATTGCACAGAATGGCGCAGTTGTAAGGTTTGTCCGTAATCATGTGTAAGAGATATGCCGCATTTTTTTTTTCGTTTACATCAGATACACTTGGTCGTTATTTTTGTCAGGGAGATAAAATCGCTTGTATTATAGATAAACACCAGTTTGCTCCCATATAAGTATATAGGAACAATTTATTAACTTAATATCAACACTTTATACAAACTGTGCCGCTTTATTTATGTATACGACAAGAAGTGAAGAACGCCTTTGAGATACGGCAGAGAATATACTTACATACACTAGAAACAATTTTCGAATTAGAAGTCTGAGAAATCAAGGAGCGTTAAATCGAATGACTATACGTTCAAAGTAGTAAAAAAAAAAAAAAAAAAACGAGCACAGAGTCTACATGTTCGAAATAATCCGATAGAAAAAGAATCTCCTCACTTTGCAACGTACAACGTTCTCACCTTGTTTATAGCGCAACGAGCTTGCTCATTTTTTAAATTGCGATTAGCATAATCGAATTGAAAACTCACTTCGTCGATCAATTTTACGTTCGTATGTACACATCGAAATAAATACAACGTTCGATAGAAGCAGGATGTGTCTTGGTACCTCCGCAAATTCGGTATAAACGATATTTTTTTTTTTAAGAACAACAACGTGTATTTCAATAACAAAGATCGAGGGGACGCTAAATTAAATATTAGAAGAGCTAACGCTTCAATATTATTCGGTAAAGATTTGGCATTGCCTCGATGTTAACGTTCACAACAAGAGCTTCCATGCGCCACTCTTTCTTTCTTTCTCTCTCTCTCGCTCTATCTCTATCCTCGGCGCGCGAAAATTCTTTCAATAAATAGATTTTGCGATACGGATATAAAATTACTATTATATTAAATACTGGAATAGAGTCTTTGTAACGTAAGAGACTTAATCGCTAGGTATCAGTGTTCGATGAAACGAAGCGGATTTTGGAAGCATTTAGATACAGATGCCTGTCGAATACTAACGACCACTTTTACAAAAACGAGTGTGTGTTGTTGACAATCTTTTTCATTCTTAATAAAGTGTAAGTGTGGAAATATACCTCGGACACAGAATAACCACAGTTTTACAAATAGACCCAATGTGTGCTTCTCTTTTTCTCTCCCCCTATATTTTTTTTCGGGTGTTTAATGGGGAGCGAGATTTCCTAATTACAATTAATACCGTACTTTCTTGTAACCTATATCTATTCTTCTCAAAAAGTTTTTGAGGGTAGCGAGAAAAGTCAGAGATATGTAAAGTGGATCCTGTTCACAGATACACAATGAAATATTCTCATAGCAAAGTATCTAGATGCCATCGAACACAAAAAGAGATGGTTGCTGAAACGAGAGGTCCATTAGTAATGAAGGAAACGAATCGAGTAGCTGTGACCTAAAAATGAGGATATACATTTATTTTGTCTTTTTTACTTTTTTTCCTTTTTTGTTTAATGATCAATGCGATCTAGGTCACCAGAAATACAAGTACTTCTCATTTTGTTCACTTCAATATTAAATAATAAAGGACTGTGGAGGAATTCTCTTTCATATTTTTTTTTCTTAATTTCTTCGTAAATTATTATATATATATATATATATATATATATTACATATATATTATGACTGAACCACCGACACGCATGATGTTTACGCTGTACGGCATTTATGTTCTTTGCTCTCGAGTTCTTAAGTAACATTATATTGTACGGATCGCACAAAAATCACACCAGTTTCTCCGATCTGGTTGGCTCCGTTTTTACGAGACTGGCACGCACCCCTGGGCGAAGAAAAGTAATGCACCGATCTCACTGTGGCCTTTACTTCCTTTAATCCCCCATCCCAATTTTATTTCTCCATTAGATTTACATTATCAACAAAAGTGGTGTCGACGTTGTTTCTCTTTTTTTCCCCACATTTTTTGTATCCTTTTTTTTGCGCGCATGTATGTAAGGCTTTCCTTAGAGTGGAAGGCAAGTTTTACAAATAGGAGATTAAAATGGAACTGGAGGCAAAACGCACTTTGTGAATATAGTATTATAGTGTTTCTCTTTTTTTTGCTCTGTGTGTATAGTTTCTCGCGTAAGTATAGTTCGTAAAACATACGTGTACGTGTGAGTTCCGTGTGCACGAGCACGAGAGGCTGGATGATGTTGAAAGCGTAAGGAAGAGACTTTTCTTTATTTTTTTTTATTTTTTCAAATAGGAATGTCGAGACTTCGGATCCTGGAGCTTTCCAACGATCGCGCCGCAACTCGTCGTTCGCGTTCCCGTGATGTCATCCGCCCGACAGATCACATCCCGTTCCGCAAGACGCGACGCGCGCGAAAGCACTAGGTCTGAGCTCCTCGAAGCTCCTCCGATTCTTTCTTTCCTCCACCTTATCTCGCTCTCTCTTTCACTCTCTCTCTCTCTCTCTCTCTCTCTCTCTCTTTCATCACTTTTTTTATAAATTTTCTCGCTCGTTACTTATATAAATTAAGTTATTCGTTTGTGAGGCATCGAGGGGTCCAGCACAGCTTTTGCACGTAAAGTCGTCATCAATAACCCAGAGGCCGAAGCGCATCGTATTTATACTCTCTCTCTTTCTCTCTCTCGCTCTTTTCTTTTTGTCTGGAAAACGATCGGTCCAGGCCGAATTCTCTCTCACAGAGACAAACAAACATTTGTACATGTGCATGCATTTTAACGGTAGAGACATCATCATCTATTTAGCAGCTATGTATCCTAATGTCATCATTCACTATACACGTATCTCGTTTATTAAAAAAAATGAACGAAGGAATTCTCGAGATGAATCTTACTCTCGATTGGCAAATAAACTTTTGCTGCTTTTAATATTATCTTACATCGGATTTATACTTTGTCCCTTAACACACACATTTCCTCTCTTTTTGTAAAGAGAAATTACAATTCTTCGACATGCCTTTCTCATGAAAAAACTTCTGGGGAAACGAAGGAGGATAAGGGGTGGCGAGGGGAGCAAGATGGTGCCGAAGGACGCGACCAGAGGAGAGGGAAAGGGAAGGGGGGCAGTCGAGAAAGAGAGGAAAGTGGAAAATGCACTTTTTTTCTTTATCGTTAGTGCACATGCGCGCGCAATTGTGTGTCTTCGCGTTATCTCATTTCCAAATTTCTTTTATCCAATGGAAATAAGACATCCGAGTGAATATGTGGGTATGTGTGTATACTCTTGGAGCGTGTTGCGTTCGTAACGTGTATCTGTGTAACGAGTCAGTGTCATGTGTGTATGTATACACGCGTAAATATTAGTGTTTTGAGAGATAATGATTTTAGTGGTATAACTCTTTAATTAAACAATTAATTGCCCTGTATTACTTATCGTTAACGATGATGATTTTAACGCGGTATCGGACGTTGACTCTTCGCGCTTTTTATAGACATCTTCGTATCCTGATACAAGATTTGTCACTTTCTGGTTGATTCTCGTTTTGTTACATGTTTTTTTCTCTGTTTCTTGATTTATTTAATACGTCAACACCACTCCGAGTCGCGAGTTCTTCCGTTACACAGGTTGCATTCACTTTGATGTCATCATTGTGACGAATTCTGGAAAATACAAGGAAAGAAATGTCTCGTTAGTTACGCGTGTGTTATCTTACATTATGCCTAAGCCAGCAAAATACGACAGTTTTGCTAATAACGGTGAAAAAATAAACAGAGTCGTCAAATATCTCTTATCGTGACGTCAAAAGCGAGAGAAATTACGAAGAGATACACGTGGACCAACTGCGTAACAGCGTAAACTACTTTTTTAAGAATCATATTGATTCGCGGAATTAAAACGAGATTATGTTGACGAGAAATCGTTTATGTAAATGTAAAAATTACTCGTTATCGTATCGTTGGAAATTTTATTCGCTTTTAACGTTACAATCCAAGCTGTTCGACACATATATTTTAATTGAAAGTATAGGATTTAACGTGGCAATCATTCTCTCAATATGAAATCGTAAAACGACATACGCTTAAAAAAAGTTCTACACACGACATTATCGACAATGAGTTTTATTTTACGCTAATAGATAAAAGCGATGCGGTACAACCTTCATAATTAACTTGGCCGTCGCCGTCGATATCGGCCTCCCGTATCATTTCATCTACTTCCTCATCAGTGAGTTTCTCGCCCAGATTTGTCATGACGTGTCTAAGTTCCGCCGCGGATATGAAACCATTTCCATCCTTATCGAACACTCTGAAGGCCTCTCTAATCTCTTCCTCGCTATCCGTGTCCTTCATTTTGCGCGCCATCATGGTCAAGAACTCCGGGAAGTCGATTGTGCCGTTACCTAGAATTTCAGGATTTATATACAACGTCGATTCTACTAAAGCGTTGTTTATTTTCCTCTTTTAATAAGAAGAAAAAATGCTTGAAAAATCTTGCGGAAGAACGAAAAAGTAACTCCTCCCGGAAATATTAACAATTTTGTTAGCGGAAACAAACAATCGCGAATGAAAATAGAGGAGTAGCGCAAAAACGATCGATTTTCATGTGCGAAATGATTCGTGATGCACATTACGACTCACACGCGATCGAAAATTACGTAAGGATACGTACCATCTGCGTCTACTTCATTAATCATGTCCTGCAGTTCGGCTTCTGTGGGATTTTGACCGAGGGACCGCATGACCGTGCCTAATTCTTTGGTGGTTATAGTACCATCGCCGTCTTTATCGAATAGCGAGAACGCCTCCTTAAACTCTGCGATTTGTTCCTCTGTGAGTTGGTCAGCCTTTAAAATCGAAAACAGTACAAAGTTTAGCTCTCTCAGTGTCAATGTTACACGAGTTACGTACTAATTTAATATGTATATATCATTACTAATATAATAAGGTATAAGGTATGAGTACGTTTCAAGATATCCAAACGAGTGTAATAACCGTAGTTATTTTTGTACGTAAAATGTGAATTTTTAAACGCCATCTCGACTCTTGGCCTTTGGAACATCTTATTCGGCCCTGTCAGGGCCAGATTCTCTTTACGGACAGCAGTTCACATCGCTCGAATGCCGAATGCTTTCAGGTAACGTAACAAAAACAAGATAATTACATTCCGGCCTAATTATCGGGTTATCCGCAGAAATCTCGGTCGCACGAGTTTCCGTAAACATTTCCACTGACGCGCCGAATAACGCGGGGCAACGAGGCGCATGATAATACCGGCGGAAATAGCACGATGATGCATTCGCGCGGTTTAATTGCCGGCCGCATAAATAAAGAGTTCTCAGACCACTTTGAGGATCGCGCGTGAATATTAACGAGGAAAGAATTACGCGACCGGCCGCGTAATTCATCACGGGATTCGCTGCGCGATTTACGGAGATACGCGCGTATATCTCCCGCGACGATAATATATCGCGCGCAGTAAAAATAAATTTTGATTCTTCTCCAAAAGTGCGTGCGCGCGTTTAATGCGACAATCCACCTATCGGACGCTAATCCTTCCTTTTTTTTTTTAATTATCGAACTACGCGCGTGGACGACACGCGTGTCGTTTTGCTCGTAACTTGAAAAAAAAACGCGACCGGTGATATAAATCGCGCACAACGGTTCTTAAAATGTATTTCCGGAAAATTGTGACAGCGCGGAATCTTTAGAAGTAACGCGACTAACGCGAGCTATTCCTGGACGCTAATTACAGACAGGTGCTGATTTAGCGCCCGTTTGCCGTGAAGTTGATAGACAAAGTGGCCGCGACGTATCGATTTCTCCGCACGAGACGGATCGTATCGTAAATGTAAATTATATTATCGCAACTTCAAAGCCCGTATCAGATTACGGGATTAGGATTGAAATTGGAATGAAATTTGACAGAGCAAACAGGGGGAGAGGGCAAAGTTCACTAAACTTGAAATTAGTTTTCTTCGTTAAGCCCGTATCGCACTACGTATTGGGATTGAGATTGAATTGTTTAATCAATGAAGAAAACTAATTTCAATTTTTTGTCAACTTCCCTCCGATTGGTCAAATTTCAAATTTCCAAGTTCGGTCTTAATCGGAGTCTGATACGGGCTTTAAAGCTTGGATTGAAATCTGATCAATCGGAGCAAAGTCCACAAAAATTGAGATTGATTTTCTTTATTCCGATTGATTAAATTTCAATATCCAATCTCAATCTTTATCAAAGTCTGATACGGGCTTTATGATCAATTAAATTTCAATCCAATTTTAATCCGTATAGTGTGATATGAGCTTAAGAGCGGTCTTTATTACGCGTGTTTTTCCTCAAGCCATTTTTATCGCCATTTTTCAGTAAGCTTCTCGAAGGACACGTAGCGCCGGCGAGAGCGTAATTAACTACGTTCTCACATTAATAAATAGCTGAACCATTCTTAAAGAAATTAACAAGTAACATGGTAGAAAGAGCTTTGAGAGGACAACGCGGTTGGCAGGGCGTAAATTAACGTAATATCGATCTGTAATAACTAAAAGGACACACATGTGTTTAATCATCATATAAATTAATTACATATCGGACGTGTCGGTTCTGCTTTGCGCCGTTATCCTCAAAGATTCTGATTTTTCATAGAAACATAAAAATCCCGTCTGAAGACGAGAGAGATATTTCGATCGCGGGAGCAAATCGCGTCCGGCGACGCGCACCGACTCCGACTTGCCGCGGGGATAACCTCACTTTTCAGTACGTTCGGAACGAGAACAGCGGCGAGAATAATGGTTCCCACCGCGGCACCGGCGAGAGCCGCGCGTCGCGTCGGGCAGGGCGAGTTTTCACGAGGGAAGGGCCCGCGCGCGTAACAACGGACGAAATCTGGGCGAGTCGCGTTAAAACGTCGGCGACGAAACGAGAGAAAACCCGTCGCGAGGAGGGGACAAGACGAGAAGGCGAGCTGGCGTAACGGGTTTACGGCTTACGGCGGGCTTACGTAGGGAACAAGGGAACGTAAAAGGAGCGACGGCGAGGGAGCGCGAAAATCAATAGCAAGCAACGATGTATCGTCCGTAACGTTTGATCGCCGGACGGATAGAAACAGCGCGATATACCGCGTCGCACGCGTCGCGCGAAAGAAAAGAAAAAGAGAGAAAGAAAAAAAGGAGGAAAGAAAACGTACGCGTTACGATGAGAAACGCCCGGCAGCGCCCTTAAAGATGAGTATCGGGTGACCCGTATGGATTATGCAAAAGGAGCGGTCAGGCGTTCGTGCTCGCTCGCTCCGATCTCGTATTTCGTGCTCCGATAGGTATCTATCTTCGTCCGCGATCGAAGGAAAGAAGAGATCGCGGCGCGCGATAACGACGACGACGACGTCGCCGCCGCCGCCGCATCGTCCTTTTCGATTCGTTCAAAATCTTGCCGAGGTCGTAGCAGAACGTGGACGCATCGATCGGGATGAGTGACGCGAGAGATCGGGCGTTCCTCTCGTCGACCGAAAAAAAGTCACGAGTCTGTCTATTCATCTGTACTTTGTGCACGTTCTCTCTCGCGATATCTTCTCCCCTCAAATAAAAAAAAATATCTACGTATGTACATACGTATGTATGGATATAAGGATATAAAAAGCGTTTCGTCGATAAGTGCAGAAAGTGCAGCTGCCCGCGAATCGTGGGACAGGCAACTTTGCGGCGGCGTTTCGATCTCGGGCGCGAAGGCCGTGAATTTAGCAGCGCACGAACGGTCGGATAAACGGACGGAGGGACGGAGGGACGGACGGCGAGAAGATAACCGTTGCGCGGCGCTCGTCGATTATCTCGACGAGTCCAAGAGGGCACGCGACGCGATTGTGGGCAAGCGATGCAACGTCGCGGCGTCGGGCCGAACGACGCGGCGGGCGAGATAGGCGAGCGAAAAGCGGCGAAATTAGCCGCTCCGCGGCGAACCGTCGCCCACCTGTCTCTCTCTTTCTCTCTCTCTCTCTTTCTCGTTCCCGTAACGTACGGCCCCGGCTAGGCCGGTCGTAAACGCGAGAAATTCCAATCGCGGAACGCGTCACGGCGTCAGATCGGACGAACGCGAGAGCTCAGAAGTATAGAAATATCCGCGATGAACTCCGCCGGCGGGCGAGGCGAGAGGGAAAAGCGTCGAGGCATTTTCGACAGCCTCCCTCTCTATCTTTCTCTCTCGCTCACTTTGCATACGTGTCTCTCTCTTCTCTCTCTCTCTCTCTCTCTCTCTCTCTCTCTCTCTCTCTCTCTCTCTCTCTTTCTCTCTCTCCCCATCTCTTTTTCTCTTTCTCCCTACACGGCGATCGATCGGCCGTTACTTCCGCTCGCGCGGATGCAGATTTTCCTCGTTGCTGCGGAAGAAACTCAGCGAGAAGCACGAAGAAGTATAGACGGCCATGCCGGATCGATAATCGCGGGGAGTCGGGGCGGCATGAGCGAAGTACGCTTCGACCGACGAGGCTGACAATAAACGCTCGACGAAGAGAGGGAGAAGGATGTATAGATAGCGAGAAAAAGGAGAGACAGAGAGAAAAAGAGAGAGAGAAAAAAAAGAAAGAGACAAACGAGGCTCCCGCCGATCCTTCCAGAAAAGGAAATCCGTTTTGCCGGCGGATACGAATGAGAGAAAGATGGAAGTGTACGGAGGCGAGGGCGAGTTCAAATGCGTAACCTCGCGCGGCCAAAAGTAATTGCGCATTTCTTACGAGCTTTACGCTCGTCGCACGTGCGCTCGGCGACGCGTCGATGTGGCGAGAGAGACCGAGAGCTCCGAGGGCACGGCTCTCGATCGAACTAGCGACGACGACGATGACGACGACGACGGGGTTTACGACGGTGAGCAAGATGCGAGGAACGAAGCACGTAACGTCACGCGCGGCGTAATTATCTTCGAGTTCGGGAGTCGTGGCACAAACGGTGTTATGTACTTACCATCGTGGCCCTTTTCCTTTGTTTTCACGTCCCGGTCACGCACGAGAAGGCTCGGCCCGCGTTAACACACGCGTTTACACCGCACACTGGACAACAAAAGTGTACTTGATCACAACCTCCGGTACGTCGGTCGGTTGGCTGGTCGGTCGATCGGTCGCCCGCTCGCTCGTTCGTAAAAGTAAACGGCTCGCCGCGAATCGTGAATGACCGCGAATGGGGAAGTCAACTTCCTTTAACGTGCACGAGCGCGGGCCAGACACGCAGCGAACGGCGAACACCCAAGTCCGGCGAGAAACGCACTCGGGACAGCAATGGAGTCCACCGTGTCTTTCTCGGTCTGCGAGGCTCTCTGTGGGCCGCCGCTGGTCTCGCAGCCCGGATATCACTACGCCGTCCCCTTACGGGCTGCACGGCGGCCAATCGGCGCGCGCCGTTGGCCCGGCGGGGCGCGGGGGGGCCGGTGCGCGCGGCGGCCGCCTACGCGGCCGCGAATTAGAGCCCCGCGCACGGCGCGGCGCGGCTTCTCCCCTATTGCCGAAAGGTGCGGAAAAAAAAGGCCCGTGGCGATTTTTAATCGCTCGCGGACGGCGCGGGCGTGAGAAAAAGAGAGACAGCGTGAGTTGTACGTCGCGAGGGCGAGGTGAGATGCGCCGCGGCAACGGCGGCGGCGGCGGCGGCCGCGCCGCACCGCGCCGCGCCGCGTCGCGCGACGACGTGGCCGGTGGCCGCGGCCCGCGGACCGGCACGGCACGGCGCGGCGCGGCGCGGCGGCGTACCCGCCGCGCGACCGCCCCGTATAACAAATCCGTTTTACACGGCGGGGTGGGTGCGGTCGTGTTTACAGGACGAGTCCGGGCGAACTAACCGGGCCTGTGATTGGCCGGCGCGCACCTGCAATGCGTCAGGCAGCCGCGCGGACTGTGCCGTGTCGCGCCGGCTACCGGGTCAAAGCCGGGCTTCCCTGCCTGCGAGAGAAGAGCCGCTGCCGCTCCGAACTGCGACGGGCGCGTTTTTCGGCGTTTCGCGATCGGTCGCTCCCTCTCGCCTGCCTGCCCCCTTCTCTCGCCCCCCTCTCCCCTGCTCCGCCGGTTTTCCCGACCGACTCCCTTCTTTCGCGGATGCTCTCTACGCTCTCTCTCTGTCTTTCTCTCTTGCCTCCCCCGATCAGCGGGCTTTCGACGAGCCCGCTTTCCCAAATCCCGTTCTGCCGATCTGCGCCTATCCACCCTCTTTTTTCCTGTAACCCCTGAATCGTCGACGGCTTTCTTGTGTCTCCCCCCTCTGTCACCCTCCCCTGCGATCTTCGTGCCTCGCCGGTTGTTTCGTTGCGCTCGTTATCGACCTCGCCCGATGAGTCCGATGACGATCGGCGTCGCCAGCTTCCTCGTACTCGCTCCGTTTTCATCGCGGGATGGGAACCCTTTGAACCGCGCTGTCGTGAAATCGGTATGGGCGACGAGAACGGCAAATCGGCCTCATGCGCGACACATGAGACATTTGCCGAATAATTTTTTTTAAGTTTATCGCGTAATACAAACCGATCGACCTTTCATGACGTTTCACCCTTATCGATTGTCTCTGTATTTTCTTTTTTTTTTTTTATAGAATGAGGACCTTTTAGTGTGAAAACCACGCCGTATATATAGAAGAAATCTATCGCTCTCATGGACGACACAAATTGGATCTGCTCGAGGCGAAACGGAGAGGCAGGAGAGAGAGAGAGAGAGCTACCATAATTTTCTCACGTTTTTCGTTTCCTTTTCTCCGTTTTCCGTCTCCCTTCTCTTTTCCCTCCAAGTATTGATTTTGATCAATTTTACGTTATTCCAGGCGCGAGCGCTCCTATAAATACAGATTCCTACCTTCTCTCGAAGAATTTACATAGGCGGGTTGTAAAGCGTGAAAAATCGTACCCGGCCGTACCGTCGTCGTCATCACAGTCGTCGTCGCCCTTGTCCTCCGCACCCCTTTCCCAGACTCCTTTTGCCTTTTTCCTATTTTGCCTTTCCTTCCTCACCTCTCTCTTTCTATCTCCCTTTCCCTCTCTATCTCTCTTTCTCTCTGCCAGTCGCTCTCTCGCAGTGCTCGTCCTTCCTCCTTCTCTACCTCCCTGGCCGTCGTTTTGCCTATATACTATTTCCACTTTCCCGGTATGTGTGCCAGTGCGGCAATTTGACAGTGGTGTCAGATAACGTATAATCGCGCGACGGATCGGAATGATTACATCCTGAGAGTTCGGGCACGATAAACGGCTGTTTATTATAATGATAAAATGACATTTTTTAGCTTGATTATTTTCCGTATACAGACAGCTATAAAGATAAGGGAAGAACACGCGAGAAGCTCCCTATAATTTCTCTCTCTTTCGCACTCTCGCCTTCTTCCCACCTTCTTTCCCCCTTTCTCGTTCTCGCAGTTCCGTTTCTCTCTCGCTCATATTCGCCGCGGCGTGCTCCACTTCGTATCGCACGTATAGATAATATATTCCCCAAAAGTTCTGCATTGCGTTCTCGTACGTCTACGTGACGGGGAATGTGTTCTCGCCGATAAGAGCTCGCTTTGGAGAATCGGTAGAGATTATCGTCTTACGGCCGTTGATTAATCGTATATTATCGAAGCGCACGCCCGCCGGTTACAATATAACGCAATCTCTCTCTCTCTCTCTCTCTCTCTCTCGCTCGCTCGCTCTAGGTTCTAGGTCCTCAGAAGTGAAACGCAAAGCGGGAAACGGCGCCTCCCGCCGCGATTTCGGGGCGTAGGGGATTATTTTAGCGCGCCTGTGTCGCCGACAAAGAAATATCGCGCCGTGCGACTCGAGGCCGAGCCGTATTTACGTTCGACTTTCGCGAATTTACGTTATATCGACGTCGTTATATTGTCGAAAGGGACAGCAGGTCAGGTCCATTGCGGGCTCTTTGCCGTCGTTTTTACAAGCAATATAAATAAATATCTCGCGGGTCATCGTTATATATGTATTTGTTTATTCTGCGTTTGCTTATTTATTTTATCGAGCGGTCTTCTTTCTCGCTCTATCTCGCGTACTCAGTTTTATGTACTTGGCACTTCCAGCCGTATGTCGTTTCGTTATATTGTAACGTATTTTTGCAATCTATATACATATAATACTATATATTCATGAGGTTCTTCCGCTTCAAGGGAAATTATCTCAGGGCGTTTAATAAATAGCGATTCTCTCTCTCCCTTTGTCCGTCTCTACTCATTCACCGCGAATAACAATATATATTCTAGCGTCGCGTACCGCCCCGGTCCGCCCGGTGCGAGGACCTGAAATCTTTACGAAGACGACGGAGGTGGCCTACGCAAGTCGTGCCACGCGCGTCGCGGTGAATAATTCAGCACACCTCTCCGTCTCCGCGAAGCCGGCCGGCTGCACGCGTTTCCAGCTAGAAATCGGTACCTAATTGTGGATACTTTAAGGCAGCTGCGGAGGCATACGACGAAAGGCAAAAAGGAGGAATGCGTCACGATCGTTGGAAGCCGGGTCTCTCCGAAAAACCGTCGTCGTCGTCGCGTACGTTCGGTAGGAAAAGAGACATAAAGAGGGAGAATTACGGGCGACAGGTGCGAGAACACGACGACGGGCCGGGCCGGGCGGTGCGCGACACGCTACGTTTCAATTGCGACGTTATACGTTCAGGGCGTTTCTATATTCAGGGTGATGACGCTATATTCAGGGGAGAGATCGATCGCGGCGGGAACCGACAAGCGACCCCGACACCTCTGGTTCCGACGAGAACGGGAAATTGCCGTTTATTTCGACGGGAGTTCCATCTTCGAGACGTTATCCCGACGTCGCGCCCCGACTCTCCCCCATGCCATGCAACGCGACGCGACGCAACGGACGTGGACGAAGAGATCGGTCGCGTCGATTTCAGTATTCCTGTATCGAGGAAAGCTGATTCGATAATCGTTTGGCGTTCTAATCTCTCTCCCGGACAGCGTGTCCCAAATCGGGGACAGGAGACGTCTTAAAGACGTCATTAAGGGCCACCGCACAAGACGCACAAGACTCTTGTATGGTCACGTAGCGTAACGTAACGTAGATCAACGCACAGGAAACGTATAACGCCGTAACGGCCGTAACCAATACGTTTTTGTGTTGGCTCACGTTACGTTACGCTACGTGACCATACGAGAGTCTTATGCGCGGTGGCCGGCTCTAAGACGTACGTCTTATATGTCCCGATTTGGGGCATTGTGTTCACGGGGGCTCTTTCTCGAGTCGAACAACGCGCGAGATAATACGCGATTATGGCGAAGGAAACCGACGGGTGGCGACCCGACGTTCCCTCGGGGGAGGAGGATGAGGCGGATGAGCGTTCGCGCTCGCGAGGGGAATACCGTACTTCTTTTCTCGCAAAAGCGTATAGCGCGCGCGGCGCATATCGATCGCCGGCGCGCTCCAGGCCAGGAACACGGCAACGCGACAGCCAGGAACACCTCTCGCTGTCCGCACCGTATTCCGCTGTATGTGCGCACGTATGTGTGTGCATGTCGGGTATGCATGCGTGTGTGTGTGTCATCCGATGAATTGTTAACCGCTCCGTCGTTGTGACCGTGACCGATATATCCCAGAGACGCGGCGCGGTTTTACGCGCGCTCGAGGCGGCGCGGCGGCGGACGCGCCCGGCGCGGCGCGTCGTCGAGTCGTCGATAAGGCTAATTAGAGCGGCGCGGCGGCGTGCGCGCGTATGCAGAAAAGATCATTTACTCGCAACGATTATTCTCGCCCATTATATTAATCCCGGCCCTTTTTTATTGCTCGCGAAAAGAGGGAGAGAGAGAGAGAGAGAGAGGAACAGCTGGGGCGAAGGGTGGAAGAGGAAAACGGAGACTGGGAAGTGGGAAGACCGGCCGACGCGCGGCAACAGCCGGTTGATCGTATTTTTCACGGGTGACCGTGCTGTGCCCCACGTACATGGCATATAATGCGCTAACGAGCGATGGAATATTGCATTACGCGCGCCGCACGTACGGGGTGTGTACATACGTGCAGCACGCAAGCGGGAGACGCTTCGCGGAAACGCTGCCGCGTCGCGTCGCGGCAAAAATCGATGCCGGCGCCGAGCGGCCGAGTCGAGCAGCCGAGCCGAGCCGCGCCAAGCGGTTCCGTGTTCCGTCGCCGTTGTGCTCTCAGACGCAGACGGGACGAACGGATGAGCGTCGTCGTCAAAAGCCCACGTCATTGACGTAGTTACCGTTACCTCGAAGGGCCGGGCCGCTCTCGACCGGCACTGGGAAAAGTCTCGCCGCTCGCCGTCGCAGCCGCATATGAGTATACCGCGCGGCGTGGCGGCGCAGGCGGCATGGCAGCGCGTCGCGTCGCGTCGCGTTGCCGTGCGTCGAGCCTGCGCACGCTAGGACGCGCAATGCGACACGCGATAGAACGGGACGGCGAAACGGTATGACCGCGGTAATCTCGTTACAGGACGAGGGCAGAAGGGCGAAAAGTGAGAAAGAGAGAGAGAGAGCGAGAGGGCGGGTGGATGTGCGAGCGAGAGAACGGGGGCGTCGAGAGTCGGGGACGCTCGGTACCGGGGTGCGTTTTCTCAGGGGTAGGTGGGTGGGTGGATAGGCAGGCAGGCGAGCAGGCAGGTGGAGGCAGGGAATTTAATAGGAGAGCCGCAGTAAAGAATGTTAATTTTACCGTAATGGCATCGCGGTCTCTCGCACAGTCACGCTATCGCCCGTTAAAAATTGATATTCCTCGCGTCCTTGCGCGAAAGAACGAGAGAGAGAGAGAGAGAGAGAGGGAAGGGAAGGGGGTGGAGGGAAGGAGGAACGCGGCTACGGATCGCCGACGAGGACAGAGAGGGAAAATGGAATTCCGTTTGTTGCGCAATATATCCCAATACCCAGGCGTGTTAAGGAAGAGAGAGAGAAAAAATAGGAGAGGCGGGAAATAATTTCTGCAATATTAATTCGCGCGCGTATCGCGATTCACTCGGCGATAAAGGCCCTTTTCGTCGTCGCGTCGAATATCGAATCTCGGCGGAAACGTGCCGTCGAAATTTCAAATTGTTTCGATCTCCGGTTGAAAGCGACGTTCGATCGAGGGTGGGACGCGAGCTGCATGTTTTTAACGTTGAATGTAAATAAAAAGGAGAGAGAGAGAGAGAGATGTGCAATACACAGAGAGAAAGGTACACAACGGAGCACAACGCACACGCACACTCGCACGTATTATAGATTGCTGCGAGCTCATAGTATTCTTTATTTAAAGAATACTTGATGCAATGTGGGTTAGTATCGGGCAGAGAATGGATATAGCTTTTAAACGCGTATAAATGCGCGGAGGAGAGCCGGTGAATATAAAGCCGCGTCTCGCCGGCTCATTCAGCTCGAAGCGACGCCGCGACGTGTAGGTAATATGCATCTCCATTACGTATTTAAACATTTGTCTTCCGCGTCCTGTGTAATTTAAATTCGCGCCCGAGGGCCGATATCGTTTCCCTCCAGACTCTCGTCCTTATACTATACACAATCGCGTGAATCTGCTCGGCTGACGCGAAACTCGCGTTATGGATTACCCCGAGACGCAATAATTAATATTACGACGTAGTACTACCCTAGCACACTGTACCCTCAGTTCAACTTCTCAGAAACGAGAGATTTAACGTTAATTTATGATAAGAATCTTAAATAATGAATCTTAGTAAAGGTCGAAAAGAAGAGAGACCTAAAAAGAGAGACGACTATACTTTCAGAAGTTAGTTTTCTAGGCTCCTCGCTGAGCCGCTCGTTCGTTTCCGCGACTTTACTACCAGCCGGAAAATTGCCGTATTTCCTTAATGACTTCCCGGCTGATGTAATTTGAAATTAGAGAAGGAAACGTGCGAGAGCGGCCGTGTGCCGTGCCTCCGCATACGCGTCAATACATACGCGCCGACCCTCCCGGCGCGGAAGGCAATTCCACCAAGGGGTTTTCCCCCGAGCTCCCTGCGCGAAACCAGGCCATGCATGTATAACATTATTATATCGATTACACAAAAGAAAATAGCTACCTCTTAACGATAACGCGACTGTCATTCGTGCGTTCTATATACAGCCGTTATTACGCGTCGCGCGTGCTAATGTATGTATGTATGTATTCCCTCGACGATCGAAGGAGAGGGAAAGAGAGAGAGAAGACGTCGATTCCTTTTTACTCGCCAGAGACAGAAAGGGAGAGAAAGAATGGATAGACAGAGGGAAAACAAAGATTGACCGTCGCGCGCCACCCCGATAAAATCTTGCCCTTATCGATTTTTATAAAAATAAATTACTACATTTTTAGAGAGGCATTACATCAGACTTTTCCAATCCGAACCGTCCGCCCGTCCATCCGTGCGTCCGCTTATACCTGTAAACGTACGTATATCTACGTACGATTTCGCATTTATACGTGTAATATGTGCTCGCGCATCGCGCACAAATTGGGCCATCACATATGCGCACTGCCGCATCCGCGAGATCAGATTACACGAAAACGATGAATGCGACAATCCCGCGACGGGCTTTAAACGACGATAAAGTACATAATCGAAATAATAGCTCTGAATAATAGAAGCGTGCGCGGCGCCGCCGCCGCCGACACGAACGTTTTGCAAGCGCAGAAAATCTACCGATGCTTAAGACGTCGTTTCGGGCCTCTGTGCGTCGCCCGGGTGTACGAAGAAACATGTAAATATGAAATGGTGACTGCCGCTATTGCACGAGTTGCACAAGTTCGTATCGAATAGGAATAGGTATTTGAAATTTATCGTATCCACAATGTGGCGGGACATGCGACTCCGCTGCTCACACAGCTCTAAATTAAAAAGTCTTAGGATTACTCTACCGCGAAAGATCTTTCCACGGAAGAGCTACATACGTCACGTTCCGCGAAGTCGTTTTAGAGGTAAGACTTTATTCGAATTTATTACATCGATTGTAACTATTTTGTACAATTAAAGTATCTCTTTTTTTTTCTTCTTTTCTTTTAACAATAAGTTTATACAATAGTACAATGTGTCCAGGTACTATTGACGGGAAGGCGAGAAAATGCCCGCGAAAATACGAACATACAGGATAAAAGTAAATCGTGATTTCGTCAAATCTCCCTAAGAGACTGAATCACTCAAAGGTCACCGGTATCGATAGAATCGGTAAAATGGGATTCGTCGTCTCGACCTCCAACGCCGTTGCCATACAATCGCTGGCTGCCTCCACTTCGCCCAACGATTCCAACACCATTCCCAAATTGTACCTGAAAAATATAACACTCTTTGTACCGTCCATAACATTAAATAATAATATATAAGCAAATAGATATGCTTACATATACAATACATATACATATATAAATAATAAATTATAAATAAATTCTATATAATATATAAATTATATAAGTATATATAATTAGATACCAATATCAGAAAGAACGAAATTGATAAGATACGCGTATCAAATCCATTTGTATTTCAACACTCGATTTAACGTGATTTTTAAGATAATTGACTACCCGATTGTCAGAATGCCCGATTATCAGATATAACGTTGTAAAATTATTTTAAGATAATAAGCGACCATTGGCTTGTGCCTCGAAGACATCGCGATAATACATGTTACGGTAATCAATTGAAGCCATGTAATACCAAGTTTGATGAGAATTTGGATCGATTTTCGCGGCATCCCTCAAGGTTTTCTCAGCCAGTCTCTGACTACCCAAATAGTGATAGACAAGACCCTGCAAATAATCAGATAAAGTATTAGATTTGTAAATCTCTATCCAGTATCGCACAAGTTTATAAAATTGAATGAAATGCAAAAAGCTACAAAAAAAAATATATATATATATATGTATGAAAATTAATATTTGCAGCGCAATAATTATTACCAGGTGTTGTAGACTTTTTATGTGCGAAGGATTAATTGAAACAGCATTTTGGTAGCATTGTTTCGCTTCCGTATACTCCAACTTGTACTCGTGCAGAAGGCCACGCTATATAATAAAGAGATAATTGTGTCTGATTATCAACATTGTATAACAATCTCTGAACGAATCATATAATCTGAATCGTCGAACACACAGAGGCTCACGATAATGAGAAGATTCGAGCTATTATACCGTATACATAATGTGATGACTCAACGGGAAGATATTGGTGGCCTCTTGGAGGGACAGAACGGCGCCGTTTGGTTGGTCCAGGATAAGGAAAACCTCGGTGAGCAGGAGCCAGATCTGCAATTGCAGCAGCCATGCTCTCTGCGGCCCTGGCTTCGGCGTGAACGAGCTAATTGACGAGGCGACCTCGGAAAGGGCTTGTTCGACTCTCGAAGCGGCTAATGATTGCGCATGCAGGGAACCTATCGGAAATTATTGTCTTTCGTGAGATTTTGCGAGACTATTATGAAGGGTCTGCAGTTTTTTATATTAAAATTAACAATGAGATTGGAAAATTAATAATTTTTATTTAACAGAATGCTGGAATACGTTATTGGAAAATGCGATGAATGATTTAATCTGTTTATAAAATGATATAAATTGTGCTATTTCTACCTAATGTTATCTAATCTATGACACGCGACGTATAACTTACTAGAATCCTTATCGGACATTTCTGACGTGTAAAGCTGAAAGACGCTTCTAGTCTCGCTGCGCTTTTCGCTCTGTTGTTCATTACAATTAACGTTCGTTTGATCTTCGTAAAGATTTTTCCACAAATGTAGCATATGGCTGATGGTATACAACGCGTCGACGCCGCCGATACTTCGTAATTCGAGGTGCGCTTTTATATAGAGGAAATTTAGATTGTCCGGATATTCTTCCAGTACACTGTTTATCACGTGCAACGCCTCAGAATACTGCTTATGCGCCGACAGGAGTAATGCGAATAAATGCAACGACGGAATGTGTTCTGCTCGTAGATTCAGCGCAATTTTTACGTGCACAATGGCGTCAGTTATTTGCCGGTTTATTGCATATTCGTGAGCCAGATAATACTCGGCTAGATGGTCGTTGGGATCGCATTGTTGCGCCCTATTCGGAAAAAATACGGTCTTTCATTAATTAAATAAAAAGACTCTACGAGAATACTGTTTCTTTATTAGTTGTACATCTTAGTTGTACATCGAGTTACGTGAAAAATACGTACTTCTGAAAGCAATCCAATGCAGCGTTTGTATGGTTCACTTTGTCCTGTTTTACTATTGTGTTCGTGGAAAGCGTACTGTGGCCGATTCCAATGTACAAATGACATCTAGATTGCATCCCCTGTGGACTTGCCATCTCTCGCTGCAGAGCCTTTTGGCTCCATTCGACACCTTCGTTGATCTGTTTGAAATCGTCAACATGAGAATATGCTTTTTAAATTTAAGTAAAAACATTAGGTGAAGAAAGTTTACTTACCATGTTCAACTGCTCGTAACATAGCCTCGCAGCCAACAGACAAGGCATTACTTTCTGAGGCGATAGCCTGGCGACTACCTTCAAAACTCTATACGCGTGCATGTATCTCCCCATGCTTATCAGGCATAGCGCGTACTGCGTCCATATATGCACCTCCTCGTGAGAGAATTTCATCGCTCTTTCGAAGGACTGTCATAAAACGTTAAATTAAATATCCGAGTAATATATATAAATTTTGTTGTCACGATAAAACAATAATAGAAAATCTCAACCTCGTGTAAAAGTTCCACTTGGCTCCATCTGACGACGACAACCGTGAGTAGATCGTAGATAGCAGTAGCATTCTCGAACGCGTGTATCCTGGCTTCCTTGAATTCGGGCGATTGGCTAAGGACAGCGTCCCTCACCGCCATCGCCTCGCTGATCAACAGCAGCAAAATCGTCTCCTCGTATTCGTTTCTGGGAACGAACATATTCGGTCCCGCGTACTTCTTTGGTTTCCACGGCGAATCCGACGGATTGACGCCCGAGTAATGATTCGCTCGTCTACTCACGGCTGCTGCGACATCAATATCAATGGATTTTTCTTTCTCGAGAAAGGAATGTTCTGTCATATTTATGCGGTCATCATACCCGTTGTGTCGGTTTGTCCCTCCGGTGGTTTGTAATCGGTGTCGTTTATACCGCGTAGCAACACTTCCGCGAACTGTCTGGTCAGCGTTACCCGCAGGCTTTGAGTAGTCGTAGATTCAACAGCAGATAAAATCTCCCTGTCGGAATTGAAACAGATTAAGCTATCCATGAAAAGTATTATATAAGCGATAATAATTATAAATACCGTATTATAGCAAGTATTTTTCTTAAAATTAATAAACCAACAAATAATTTTTTTTATATATTATATAGAAACTGGAATTATACAGCACATAATTAATACACACCTATAACGGTTAACAGCGGCTTGTACGTTGCCAGTTTGAATGTACAATATCGGTGCTCTTTGCAGCACAGTCTCCAAAATGGGGCCAATATGCTTTGTGGAAACTGGAGTTGGTGTGGAGTACGTAGCTATAAATGAAGAAGCATTAAAATGCTAAAAGCTATACATTTTCCATCGGATTAAACATCTGCCAGTTACCTGTATTATTCGTGTTGATAGTGGAAATACCATTTTGTTGCTGCATAGCAATTTTATCTTGCTCCTGCAAAAAGACCAGCGTCAAGTCGCCAGAAATCTCGTAACACTTGATTATCTGCTCTTGCCATTCTGTAATCTTGTATTTCGACTTAGAGTTTGGTGGTAGCCTTTCCAGACAGAGACCTGGGATGAATAATGGTTTACAATACCATCAATCAGAAAATACTGAGACATTTATGTCAATGCAGAGGAAAAAAACTAAATTTAATATGTAAAATATGTAAAATAAAATTAAAATTTCCAATCTTAGTGGCCAAAAACATGTGATGAAAGATTTTACAACTTATTATAGCTTTATTCCTTGTGAATAATAAGAATCTTTGTGGATGAAATTAAATATCAAAAAAGCAAAAGCATAGAACCTTTATTTCGTTTGAGAGATTTCTTGAGAATTCTAAATATTGAAGAATATACACATGAGATAACATATTAGTATCTATACTTATATTCTTAAGTACATAAAAGCATTTACAAGCAAGCTTCTATATTGTAATAAAGTGGATATAGTTATAAAGTGTGCAATATATGTATATATTAAAATGTGCGTTAACTAAATAAATTTCTAAATAGAGATGCAAGCGAAACAAAGCAAACAAGCATACAAACCTTTAATCGCGTACGATTCAGCTATAATGCGCAGTCTTCGGCAGGATAAATGTTTGTCAGTGTCTAAAGTAAACGATCTTTCTTTCTCTAAATCATACACAAGCCATAGTAATAAATGAATATATTGGATAACAAGAAATTTATGAATTAAATAAATGTGTCTAATGGCGTTTTCGATTTGCGACTCAAACCGACTCGGGTCGCATCATGTATACAGGACTCTAGCATCATTGACATGGAATACATACATATCTATGTATGTATTCCAGGTCCATTGATGCGACTCTGAGTCGGGTCGAGTAGCAAATCGAAAACGCAAACGCCATAATTAACTCGTTACTAAGATTAGTGCATGAACACGCTAACGGGAAGACAATATATGTGGTAGAATTGTCCAAGTATATAGTCTCTCTCTCAAATTATGCTATCTATTACTAAATGTCTATGCTCAATGCAAATCTTGCACATAAAAAACGATATATATATACATATATACATATATATATATATATATATATATATATAACCACATAACTATTGAACAAAAAACTACTGTTAAGAAAGAAAACACAGAAAACTATAAAGCAAGCTTGTTATGTGTACCTTTTTAAGAATATTGCACTAAAAACGTGCTACTATCGTCAGAAGAAAGAAACAAATGGTTGTCAATTGCAAACCTTTAATTGCATACGACTCTGCTATAATACGCAAACTTCGACAAGGTAATTGCTTTTCTGTGAGTGTGTCTAGTTCGGCTTGTTCATAGTGGTGAAGCGCATCCTCATACATCCCCATCGCATAGTGAAGCTTTCCAAGTAGCAGATGAGCGTCCAGTACAACCAACGCCTGGAACGTCACTCGTTATTAGGAGCAGATCTCATCTCGCGTCAGACACAAGTTGATTCTTCTCTGTCACACAGGTATCTTTTCATGACATTACAATACCTGTTTATCTTTTTCATTAGCAGCTAGTAACAGATATTTCCGCGTTTCCGTCAGTCCATTACGCGCCTTGACGATATTAGAGTCTATCGGCGGAGTTTGCTCCAAAAAGCTCTCCAATCTCCCTTCCCCGCTCAGGAAATTCGCCAGGCATTCTGTCGTGCAAAATTGACATTACTCAACGTTACTGTAAAATTCCTCCTGTGTTTAAATGCAAACCGCAGGTTCGGATATTCAATAAAGAATGAAATTTATTTAATATATTTAATATCATTTGAAAGAAATATTCGTTCATCGATATTACTGCGATACGTCAAACGGTGTATGTTATATAAACATCTTTTCTCTGCGTGTGTGTTGTGTGTGTCTACCACGCAGAGGAGCAATTGCAGGAGTTTGAAAAAGAAAAAGCGACGTAAATGATAGTGCAAAACGTTGATATAGGAACAAAAAGTAGAGGAGAGATACGCGTAACTATACAATTAAATGAAACCAGCGTGACATTTCGTTCACGCAGATGCGGATATCCTTGATCTTTAAATGACGTGACATCTTTTTTTTTCCCTCCAACTGTCTCTTTCCCTCTTTCACGCAGAGAGCTCGCAGGAAACAGCGATGAGCGGACAGCGGGACGTTATCGAAGCGGGGATATACGTGGCGTGGGAGAGACGACGGAATCGCGATTCGCGACCGAGAGGAAGAGTACAGAGGATGGCAGGAGGAGGAGGGAGGGAGGACGATAGGAAAGGGAGAAACATTTACCGTTGCTGGGGTACTGCACTTTCAGGTGTTCCGCGAGCTGTATAACCTTCTGCCAGTTGCCATCCTCGCGATTCCGATCGATCTCGGACTCGATGCGGAGGGTATGTCCCTTCTTGCTCGTCATCGCGCACGGCGGACGTCGGGCCGTATCACCTGGCGGTCCAGGCCTCAATCGGTGCCGGGCAACAACGGCAGCGGCAACATAAACGTCGTGAACGCGGCGATGTACCGATCATCAGTGGCACTTACTCGCGCGGGATTAACACGGCCGGTCATGGCACTTGGCGTAGCCAGCGGGCCGAGAAATTCCGTCTCGCTCTGCGAACAGTGCGAACGCAGACGACGAACACAACCGCCCGCGGACACGTGCGCGTGACGAACTGTCACAAACGTCACGGAATCCCGTACGCCGCTCGCGCCGACGGATTCGCATAGCTAGCCGCGTGAAGTCGGTGAAGTTCGTGCGCCCCCCCGATCAGCAGCCAATTACGCGGCGTAATTCTCCAGCTCAGCCCCGTGATTGGCTGCCTCTCCGTGAATCCGTGCATAAACTTTCGAGAATTATATCCAGACTTGCGCGCGCATAAAAAAAAATCGACTAATTAATGCGTTTAATGAAAAATTATATAATAAATGATTTAAATGTTTATTCGAAAGGATTTGTGTATATGCTGCAGCACGCAATTCCGAACTTTAAAAGCGTGTTCACAGGTCTACATTCCTGCTACTTTCAGTCGTACGTTCTGCACTTTATTTTGTATAGGCCTAATCAACCAATCGCGTTTATCTAATTTAGTAAACGTGGCGATATGGCGCCTCTTACGAAAAGCGCGAGAAAACAAAACGGAATAGAAAACCAAGCAATCCTCATATTTTTGTCAATTTAAAATAATTAAACGGACATACTGTTTCTCCGTTTCTTATTTTATCGTAAATTACAAATAATATGTACAATACATTACAAATATATAAAATACACAAGAGGATATTGTAGCTTTTTCTTTTTACAAATATTAATTATTCTTGAACTAGTATGTCAAATAATTTTCTGTAACGTTCCTTCCACTTGGCTCGTATGTCAACTATATTATGCTGTAAGAAAAGATTAAAAATGTATACGTATGTCATCTGTTAAAAAAATATATATCTATAGATTGAATATACATGAAGTGTTACGTTACGGTACCTGTAATATATGTACACCTCGTTGCGTGAGTACAATCAGTTCCTTTATCCCATCGTTCGTTATGTCCATGTAGCTTATGGAGTGTACAGGAGCGTCAAACAGTTTTCTGGCGGCCAATTCCCACGTGTCGCCTGTCAACGCAAAGATCAGAACCTCCTGACCGTAAGTACCGAGCAAGATCTCGTTTTGACCGTCCATATTTATGTCTGCGATACAGCAGCACAGAATGCAGTCCGACGATTCGCTGCCGCTCAATATTACGTCCTGTTTCATCCCGTGCTCCAAGATATCTCTGGTGGAAGACGGATATACGCATCTTAATCGTCATACGCATGAAATCTTCAGATACTTATTTTTATTAATTCATAAACTACTTACTTAAAGACAACAGCGTTACTCGTACTTGAAATAACGACATTTAATTTCGGGAGATCATCCTTCGGGACATATTTCTCGACTGAAATTTTTAATAATTTTTATCTTTGTCTTACACGCACACGCACATACAATGCATCTAAAAGTCCTAAAATACTTACAATTGACGTCTACAAAGGTTGGTTTACTAATGGCATTCCTATGCGGGAATACTATCACACTCGGTACAGGCTTGTCGTATCTTAGCAGCCAGCTTCGAATAACCTGTAGGTCCACGACGTTTACTATGGCAACTTTGACTAGACCGCATTCACAGCCGACGGCAGTGACCCTCCTGCTGGTTTTGCACGCGTGAGACGGTATAAATTATCGAAATAAGAGAACAAAACGCGATTTCGTTTTTTATCATACAAACCGTTTATAATTGTCGTAATAATAAATATTGATCCACAGTGCAATCGCTTGGATATCATGCAGTTCTGGGAAATGTTTCTCGATAGAGGACTCGCTGTAAACGTGGCTCAATTTATCTTCCCTTATCATGTGAATTCTATAATCGCTTCCAGATATCAGCCAGACTACCTGCAAATTTGGAGTTGTGCTGTATCACAAAGCGGCAAGGTGTTCGTGATGACGCAAAGCAATTGTAGCTTATTGACAGTTTAAACTATGTATTTCTAATATACCTCCTGTACAGAATTTTCTTGTGGTAAAACGGTATGATACAGATGGTAGGGAGTGTACGATAGCTCCACCATGAGACAATTCTGTGCTATGGCTTCGATCGAACTGCCCTCATCCCCTTCGCCGTCGACCGCACCTTCCGTGTATATGTTCAAGTACCTTTCTATCGTGTCTGTGCTTGTCTTCATGATCGTTATGCCTATCACAAAACTGTCCCCGGTGTCGGACTTGTTGTAAGCGTCGATGGAAATAATTTCTGCTCCACCTGAGGCAGACGAAAGAAAGATTATACATGAAGCAGATTGATTATAAAGAAGGTACACCGAGATAAAAGAAGGTACATCTCCGAACATAATGGTTTATACATACTGGGAATGTACGTGAACAGTAATTCCTTCACCATAGGCCTAAGAAACTCCGACGTTTGATGATACTCGCAGGAGTATATCTTCCTTTTCAAGGACGCCACTAATAACTTATTGGGACTGTTGGGCGAGCACAGTTTGGTCATGGAATAAACGTTGCCCTGCGACGCCAGGGGAAACCAGTGCGCATCTATGAGATTGCTCATCATCGTAGATCTCGTCAGGAAGACTGGAGCTAAAGTGAAATAAATACAGAGGCCATTATTATCGTACTCCGTTTTTTAAATTCAAACATCTCTTAAATCTTAAGATGTTATAAATCAACCACGGCATATTGGCGTCTTAAAAAATTTCTTGATGGGCATCTATGGGGGGGGGGGAGGAGGCAAAACAAAACGAAAAGAAACGAAATAGACAAACCTCTATCATCTACTTATAGTTTATCGGCTCTATCGATCTCACAAACTCATGCCGAATTGAGGTTAACAATTTGGTGCAAGGTGTAACAACTTGTGACAATCGATTGAATCGATCATTGAAGAGAGCTCGCTGTCTAACGTTCGGCCTAACGTCAATTCCGCGTCGAGCCCTCGCAATTTCCCCTCTCAATCTCATCCGGTCTCATCGCCGGACCCGAGAAACGCATCGCGATCGCGGATGCGGCGGGGAAAGTCGGGGAGAGAGAAAAGTCGCGCCTTCTTCTTTATTCGGCAACGTAATTGCCGCGTGCGCGCGGAGTTTCGCAATCGCTTTCGTAATCGCCGTCGCCTTGAAGGAGCCGCCGAGTCGCGGGACGATGACGCGATACGTGAAAGTGGGTGTTGCCCGCGTTGCGAGTCGCGACGGCCGACGGCACACAACACAGTTGACACAGTGCACAGTGCGCACCAGCCAGTCCAGCCACTCGCGGCACGGCACTCACTCACAATACAATACGAGTACTCACACGGCACTCGCGCGAGTCACACGGATCGGCATCCCGAGTTTTCCCACCGACAGGAGATAGAGACCGGTAAGAGGAGCAAGAAACAGTAAAAAGACCGTCCTCGGCTCGTCTTCCTAGCTCGCGTTCGTAACTCGAATCGGTAATATCCTTTTTTCCTTTCTTTCCTTTCCGTCGCGTCCCTGTCCATTGGCATCGGAGTCGACGGGAGTAGCGATTCTTGGGGTGAACCGAGCTCCGATTAGTTTAATTTTGATTCACGTCCATTAATTTCTATCAATTTATACTTTAATCTCGGTTTAACTTTTACTCGTTATCCTTTTCTGGTTCTAAGAGTTTAGAAGAAGACAAAAAGTAAAGTAAACCGAGATTAAAAAGTTAATCTACATGGTGTAAAGAGTGGTGTAAAAGTAAACAAACTGCTCAAAGCAAAGCTTCTAATCCTGTACGAATCGTCATCTCCTTTAATATTTTTTCCATGTGTTATTAAACAGCAAAAAGTAATTCTATGTTTTTAACGAACGAAATACAGCGAGCATAGATATACTTATACTTGGGTAAATTAATCAATTATTAAATTAATCGGAGTTTGTGGTTTGAAGCGCGACGGAGCGTGACGCTGAGGACACGCCACGACGTATATACGTTCCGTCGGGAGCCGTCGATCGAAAGACCGCACCACACCGGTTTTCGATCGCTAGCTTCGTCGTGCTTTGTCGCGCGGTGACCGATATAATCTTTCCCTGGCGTCATCACGCCGACTCACGTGAAACGTCAAAAAGCCGATATAGCTGCCGGAGTCGATGACGCATATATTCTCGCTCGTTTAACGCTGCATTCTGTTTCGCCAGGTATATAGCTCCGCGGAGTTTCCTGCGAACCGTCACTGTGGAACGAAGGTCAAGATGTCGCAGCAAAAATATTATCCATTCAAGGTACGGGTACGTGATCGTTCGTAGAAATTGCCGAGTGGCGAGATCATCGCCGTTTAGCGCGACAATTAGCGGCATCGGTCTATTTCCGGAGCACCGGCGGGTGGAGTCGATCATTCGTATTTTTAACGTCAGCCTAGTTCCCAAGTCGATTCGCGTCCCACCGAAGTTATGACTAATTGAGCGCGAAGTCGCCAACTATAGAATCTTCCTCGGCATCAAATCGATTTTGATATTCCTTTTGCACGAGGACTGAAGAAAATATACTTAAATGCCTATCAATCATCGTGGCAGTTGTCCCTGATCCTTTTAAATATTTTATACGATTAAAATTTATGTATTTGAGATTAATATGATTCTCTGAATGCGTGATATATTCGATTTATAATCATGATTTTAGAGCGTAATATTTTTCAAATAAAATATACTTAAATGCCTATCAATGCCGTGGGAGTTGTCTCTGATCCTTTTAAATATTTTATATGATTAAAATTTATGTATTTGAGATTAATATGATTTCTCTGAATGCGTGATATATCCGATTTATAATCATGATTTTAGAGCGTAATATTTTTTAAATATAAAAATATAAGTATACGAATTAATTGTATAATTATAAGTATAGGTAAATTTTTTTTCTAAGTACAAAGCATGTGAAAAGATTACTTTGTGACTAATCTCTCTGATAAACTTATCAAGTGACCTATTAGAGCATTTTGTTAAAATTATCAATTTTTCGTTGTTATCGATGTATGTTGTTATAAGTAAAAAGATTAGATTAGTGATAACGAATTATATATAGTTAGATGTTTTTGTGCTTTAAGCAATCCTGCCGGTTAAATTATCAGAATTTTTGTTCAACTCATAATAATTCTATTTGGTAATTCGGCAAAATATTTGATTGTCTAAGTTGTTGTGTTTTCAATTTTGTTATATTAACTTGTTGCGTTTCAGTGCACTCCAACTGTGTATCCCGCCGAGCCATTCGATGC
Source organism: Temnothorax ravouxi (assembly GCA_030770255.1). NCBI lineage: Eukaryota > Metazoa > Arthropoda > Insecta > Hymenoptera > Formicidae > Temnothorax > Temnothorax ravouxi. The sequence continues at coordinate 89,351 of JASTWP010000236.1, read as the reverse complement.
AAACACAGACGCCACTATCTTGCGTAAAGCGATGAAGGGATTCGGCACGGATGAGAAGGCGATCATCGACGTGCTTACAAAAAGAGGCATTGTACAGAGACTGGAGATCGCGGAGGCGTACAAGACCATGTACGGAAAAGATCTGATCAGCGATTTGAAGAGCGAGCTGACTGGAAAACTGGAGGATGTCATTGTTGCCCTTATGACCCCGTTGCCTCATTACTATGCCAAAGAGCTGCACGACGCGGTTAGCGGTATGGGTACTGATGAGGAGGCAATTGTCGAGATTCTGTGCACTCTCAGCAACTATGGCATCCGTACGATCGCCACGTTCTACGAAAATTGTAAGATTTTTATTATCTCGATGTATTGTGTGCTTATATAGTTGGATTTTCTTCATTAATAAATACATTATTTTGAATAGTGTACGGGAAAAGCCTTGAGAGCGATTTGGAGGGCGATACATCGGGCCATTTCAAGAGATTGCTAGTATCCCTCGTGCAGGCAAACAGAGATGAAAATCAAGCGATCGATCAGGCCCAAGCGGTCGCTGATGCCCAAGCGTTATACGAAGCTGGTATGTCGCATGAAATTTTTTCATCGACTTTTCCTTTAAAAAATTTCTCTTTATCTGTTGATTGAAAAATCGAAATGTTTGGTCGCTTTAAATGTATTTCGTAATGCGCAATGTTCCATTTTTAATTTCGACACAGGTGAAAAACAATGGGGAACAGATGAATCTCAATTCAATGCAATCTTGGTATCTCGCAGCTATCAGCAACTGCGACAAACATTTATCGAGTATGAGAAACTATCAGGACATGACGTAGAGGTTGCCATAAAGAAGGAATTTTCTGGCAACATCGAGAAAGGCTTACTTGGAATAGGTAAATAGCTATTTACATATTTATTCAGATTGTCACGAGTGTATGCCATATTAACATTCTTATTTACAAATCACTTAAGCTACTAATTTCATAATGTGACTAGCCCTTATGTTTTATGTTTCTTGTAAGTAAACACGCGCGCCCAGAATCAATTGTACTTGTTCGATATATATTTCCCTTTTAATTGTGCTTAGACGAGAATAATTGTGCGTTCCAGCGTGAAACACGAGCGGTTGAAATAGCAGTTCAATGCGAGGAAATTATAAGTTTTTGAACGCAACGGGAATATCAATAATCCCAATATAACACGATATCATGAGTCGAACTTTCCGTAAATACCTGACAACCTAGACATTTACGCTTTCTGTGAACTTTTGTAAAATGAAAAATATTTTCGCAGGGCAGAGGCAAGTTATTGCAGTAAGACTTTACTTAGCTTTTGTTTACCCGTTTGTAAAAATATTAATATGATTGTTGTTGTGATTGTTAGATAATTAGAGTTAAACACTTTTGTACACGAATATGTACCCGACAACACTTAGTAGCGTAAAGTGTAGGCACACCCCCAAACTTTTTTCATCCTCTGTTCTTTATTGATGAATAACAATCTAATTTCCTGACTCTAAAATCTTAAAATACTAGTACAACTTTTGATTTTAATGAAAAAGATAAGAATATCTCTATTATTGTGTGATAATTAAAGATTAATTATTAAAGAGACGTAATTTGATTCATAAATTGCATGAAAATGGTGTGAATACCTGTGTGGTATTGAATTTTGTATATATTATGTTATTATATATATATATATATATATATATATATATATATATAATATATATATATATCTCCTGACAATGTTGCATGGCAACTATTACATATAACATACAAAAACATTTGTTACTACATCTGTATATTTCACACACAAATGTAGTATAATCTACATACCTATACAAGATCCGGATTGAAAATGCCGTATGAGCTTAGTATAACTCTACAGCATGGAAAGAGAATGCTCCCCTTATCAGTTTATCATATTTCTCCATATATTTTTCATTGCATTAACGTATAAATCGATACATGTAACGTTACAAATTATCTTAATTTTTGGTCGACAGTGAAATGCGTGAAGTCAAAAGTTGGATTTTTCGCTGAGCGTCTGTACGCTAGTATGCACGGCATAGGTACGAAGGATCGGACGCTAATCCGTATCATTGTGTCTCGAAGTGAAATCGATTTGGGAGATATTAAAAAGGCATTCGAAGAACGCTACGGAAAATCATTGGAGAGCTGGATAGCTGTACGTATTCCAAATTATGTGTTTCCAAAAAATTCGTTCTGTCATCTAAATTATATTTTTCAATCGGTTGCAATAAATTATTAACAAGTATGTATATGTTACAGGGAGACACTTCGGGAGATTACAAGAAGGCACTTCTTTCCTTGGTCTCCACATAATTTTGATGAAGCTATTAAGGGTCCAGGTGCACACTTGCCTATTAATGCATTATCTACGAAAAACAACTTTATATATTTCTACATGAATTCCAGCTTAATATTGTTTAGTGTACTAATGAGGAATTAGAAAAGGTACCTTGGTACATTTTTGAATACTTCATCATTTTTGTAATACTTTTTTTGAAATTTTTACTTTGTATTAAGGTGATCCTAAAGCTGCTTGTAATACCTACACTCGTTTTTAACAATATTTGCTTCGTATAAAAATTCTGAAACTTGATGTTACAAAATGAGGGTGCAGGTCCATTCAGTAGACATACGTACATTACGTTCACGTAATCGTACTTTTCGTTTAACTTTTTTGTTTGGAGTCTCAGCCTAATTCTACAAACGGTATGATATTCCTTGATGTCTACTGAATGGACCTGCACCCTCATTTGTAGAATTTTTATACGAAGCAAATATTGTTAAAAACGAGTGTAGGTATTACAGACAGCTTTAGCATCCCCTTAAGTAGGCCAGTAAAATTTTACGACGTTCTGCGTTTCAATCTCGTTCACATATACATGAATTATATTTAATTAAATTATATTTTATATATTCTTATTTTTATCAAAAGATTTACATAAAGAATCTCAAAGTGTAAAAGAGTGAGAAATAATTGAGAAATCAATGAAAATAAAATTTAAAAAAACATTCTATACGGTTTATTTATTTCCTCGTCTTTTGTTCACATATATAAATAAAAATTAATATATGTGTATGTGTGTATGTTTGCGTGTATGTACATCTAAGCATACTTACAGATATAACAGTTTATAAAATAAATTAAAATATTACAATTTAGAACATTTTCATAAAGCATATACGTTTATCAAACTAGAAGAAAAAGTTCATTTGTGTATTATTAATTCTGCATATACAACAAACCACAAATATATGCAATCAAATATCCATATTATGAACCTGATTAATGTCAATAAAAGTAAATTTTCTCCGAATTTTACTGTTTTTTTTTACTGTTCGCATTTGTTGTTACACTACGTAGTACAAAGTAAAGGGACCAGTGAAAGATAGTCGATAGAACATTTTTATTCTGCTAAAAAATAATGTGGTCTCGGAGAAAACTTCGCACGGATATGAATATTGTTTAGTTCATGTCCATAATATCGGCAATTAACAGTATTTTCCATAGTCCTTACATATCAATGAAGTTATAACTATACTTTGTACGTTAATTGCACATATAAAGAAAATATTTTTTCAGCGCATGAATTACTGCGCCTGGTTCTAATTGTGAATTAATTATTAAAGTTATTGAAAATATTTTGTTTTATTTTTAATCACTTTTCCTCTCACGCTACTTTCCCACTATTTTATATCTGATCACGCACATATAAAATGAACATGTCATTATTTTAAATTAATTGTGCACACATTTTCAATTTAAATATGCATAAATGTGATACAAATAATGAGAGCAGCCAAAAAGAAGAAATGGAAAGATTGAAGAATACGGAGATTCCCCATTGTAAAATAAACAAACTTTGGAAAACAAATCTCTTCAAAACAGATATTTCTAGAGAATTATGCTGTCTTTTCTCTTTTTTAACTTTTTACTCGGTTCTTTCAGCCGACCGCTTCTTCGGACAGATGTAGGAACTAAAAACAAGAGGATATTGTTTCAGTATTTTAAACATATTGCATATTTTATACATTTATACAAAAATAATAATAAAAATAAAGTAGAACCTTTATTATCCGAAAAATAGAATACATTAATAGAGGAGATAGAAACGTGTTTGGGTAATCAAATTATTGGACACATTTTTAAAAAATTTTTCATATACTCGCAATTTCATATGTACATTTATTTTAAGAAATTATACAAAAATACGGATAAAATACGTGATATTAAATATGTAGGTAGTAAAATAATTTTAGTAAACGATTAACCAGTAGTTGACAGCAAATTCCAACAGAAATTACAGCAAATTGACACTTATTGAACACAGGTTAATCTAATCAGGTTAATCTGATGTAAACTTGTAGTTCCATTTTTCTCGCGATCATCTTTTTTGACAAAATTTTATCATATTTTTATCAGCATTCTATCGACAGCGACAAATTCTCCGTGAATTTGCCAGAAACTATACAAAAGTTTTTTCAACAGACTTATCTACTACTGGGGATAATATTATATAATATACATAATAGTTTTGCTTTTATACTTTCTCTTTTCAAATTATTTTAAATTGTTGTAAATTTTCATGCAAATTTGACCTCATTAATTTTATTTCTTTTCATATTTCAGACAATTTGTCTGAAAAAAAAGCATCTTTTAGTGTCACAAAATTTTGACATTGGCACATCTTTATAAAATAAGAATATTGCATGAAATATTCTTCATGTAAGAAAGGAAGAAGATAATATTGTATTATTATTAAATTCTCTATAAATAAAAAATAATAAAGTATATATAAATACGTTATTAAAATTATCAGTTCAACGTAATTTGAAATAGTAGAATACTCAGATATAATATTACTCGGATAATACATTGGTTCTACCACATTTCAATTTATCAATCGATATTTCTTCATCAATTGATAGGTTTGAACTTAATGTATTAGAAAATTTAGTAACCTTGATTATTAGTGACATTTTTCTTTGGGCGTCCTCTAGGTCGACCGGAATTTTTTTGACCCGCGACAAACGGATTAAACATCGCAGGCATTCTCAGAAAACACCTGAGCGCTGGTGTTGTCATCATATTGTCTATGGGTGGCCATGGTGTTTTGGGTATCGTATGAAACGTCGTGGACTCACAAACCGTATGTAAGTCAAAGACATCTTTCCTGAAAAGTATTTCCAAATATGTATTTGTTCGTTAATAAAATCTATATTCTAATATATATGTACATATGTAGATATAAATATATAATTTTTAACAGGTCGAGTTACATTCGTTATATTTACCCAATTTCTTCGGTTTGCTTATAAACATAAGCAAATGGTCCATTTTGTGGAACATGTCGCAGAATATACTGGCCAGGAGTCAAGGATGCTAATCCTTCGATTATATTATACAAAACGCTTAGAGAATCTTCTACCTTGACATTATAAAGTCGTTTCATCTCATTGCTCAGCGACATTGTTGTAAGCCTTTCTATTTGTATTACTTCCGCAGTGCTAGTTTCTATCCTAACTGTAATGATACAAAATTTTATATGTAGAATATAATATAATCATGTGAACGGTTCCGTATAGGACCATTTGTATAAGAACGATCGATTATTCAAATCTTATATTCAATCCTGATCCTCATCCCTTATATATGCCTTGTATTATTTATAAGAGGCTGATTAAAGAATTAAAATTTTTGTATAAAAAAGTATGAAAGGTTATTGAGATTGTAATCTGTTTCGAGACCAATAAACTAATACACATACACATAATAATTATAAAATAATACCTCTAGCTAACGATGTGTCTGGTCTAAATTTCAATGAAGCCCATTGGTGCAAGCCTTCCTCCAATGTTACAGCTTCAGCTCCAAGCCCTGTCTGATGCTCCATCCTCGGTGCTAATATTAAAAACTTTGATTCTCCGTTTGGCAACATCTGACGAAGACAAATTTCATATTTTATAATTCGATACCAATTATTAATAGGAACAGTATGAGAATACTCTTACCTCAATGCCATCCGTCTTTGTACGAACCAACATTTGATATTCCTTTGTGCCGTGCTTTATTCGTTCATGCTGTGGAGATTCCGCTGGTCCTATTGTGAAAAGCTTATACGACACATTTTGTTTCATATCCATTTTAAAATCAGTTTTGCCATTTGCTGGATTATCTGAATTTCCCGGTTCGTCTGTATCTGATAAATCCAAATCTTCTTCAAAGTCATTAAGATAATTATAAAATGTACTATCGTTACTATCCGTGTCCGAATTTGCAGCCTTCTCAGATTTGTCTTCTTTTTTCGTATGTTTTGTTCTAAAATATTTTCATCATGATGCATACATAATATACATCGATTTTTATGCAATATTATACTTCATGATATACATGCTTATACTCACTCTTCTGATGATTTACTTTCAACCTCAACGAAGTACTGTCTAAGTACATATTTATATACCCAGGTATTCTTTTGCGGTATAGTGGCGGCGGTAGGTGGTGATCTCTTATCGACGTAAACAATATTCTTTCCATGATGCGATTTCACGACCACTGGTATGAGCCACGAGTTTGAATAATCCGGATCTATGTTGTTCAACAGACACTTGAGGCCACTAGACGAAATAACGAAGTCTGCATCAGCTTCTATCGCAAGACTCTCACAATATGAATCCTGGCTCACGGGTAATCTGAAATGTTGCGTTACATTGTCGGGCGCGATGCACACAGGGTATCTTCTGAGCAACTCGTCATGATTTGTAAATAACGAAACTTTTACCAGATCGAGTTTCGGCAATGTCACCTTCGAAAAGGTTCCCTAAAAATGATAAAATAATTAAATGCACATTCAAATTCAGTACGTTGGATAAATATCGATATCATGTTGTAATAACTTGCCTCTCGTAAACAAGACATGAATGTTACTTTAATGGCTTTAATTCTAAAATTATTCTTCTGTACAGAAAGTGGTATATTCATAGATTCAGCATAAAATCTCGGTAACTTTTTAAATCCCTGCATTTTTGCCTTCCATTTTAATGCGACGAATTTATTACATTTGATCAACCAAGGAAAAGAATCATCCCACTTGCTCTTTGCAAACACTAAAAATTCTTTCTGTTCTTCGGATATTGTCTCCTGCAAGGCCTGGAAAAAGTTAATTCCAATTTCAATACATAAAACAGAAGTTTTTTTAAAATTGTTGCTCATACATGAAAATAAAGTTAAACTGTTTATCGTTTTTTCTTTTCTGTCTTAACCAGTCCAAATTAAGAATGTTAAAATGCTCAATGATATTTATTCACCATGTATTCTTGCAATTCTTTTCTCTCTTCGTCGTTCATTCCCTTTCTTTCATTGCTAGATAATCTCAATAAAACTCGAAGGCACATAGTTTGCTGTTCCTTATTCAAACGAGACCTTTTAGGAAAGTAAAACGGTAATTTTCTTATTCCAGGTACATAAAACTTGTGTTTTTGCACACGAGTGTTACTCCTGTGCTCGACTTCTTGCTCATCCTTGTCCTCCGTGTCGGTGGAAAGTACCTCGCCATCCTCATGGAGATACTTTTTAATCAACTCTACATCGACATTGGCATACTCGCTTTTGATATCATCAAACGGATCTGTGAAGCAGTCGTTCATGATTCTATACATCGCGCTTTCGCGCTCCATTCTCTCGTCCCTGATGAATACATTGTCTAACATGTCCTCTAACGCGGGATGCCTGCAACAATGCGACAACATTAAATAGTAATATACAAAAACATAATTGCAAAATCCATTTATACGAGATTCTGTGCGCTTTGACGCTTGAAATCGTTGCACGTACCAGTCGAGGTTCTGGAATCTTTCCATGTTCAAACGATACTGTTTATATGGTAATAGGATTGTTTATATTTTAAAACATGTTTTTCGTTCGTCACGGTCGACGAACAATAACAAGCTGCGTTGGCCGACAAAACATTCCACGCTGAATTTACACTAGATAATTTTCTTTTTTATATTTTTCTTCACGCTTCTCGATGCTTTCCTTGTCCGCTTCCACTGTTTTTTCGCGTGCATCACAATGCACTTGCACGCGTTTTTGTTGTCCTGAGTGCAGAAAGTGTGGCGATTCGGCATTCGAAGGGCGACGCAGTGCGAGCACCAAGAAGTGTAGAGAGCAGTAAAGAGGTGCAGGTAAAGCTGCACCTGCAAGTTAAAACTTATCTTCTGTCAGCTGGATAAATAATAATAATATATTTTTCCCTGTTAAATCTTCGTTTATTTTGTTAGATAGCCCAGTCGTATGAACGGTTTCCATTGAAAATTGGATGATTTAATTAAAATCATCCGTAGTGTGTCTTGTCTCGCGAGGTCAGCGGAGTTACGTCAAGCGCGGCTGGAACAATCATTTCGGCGAAATGAATTTCGGAAGGGTTGCTAACATTAACGTTTTTCGCAAAATTCGACAGCTCGGTAAGTCTCGCGCAAGTGTCGTGACAGTTTCAAGCGTGCGCTTGCTTCGTTTCGCGAGCTAGACTGAATTTTTCGTACCTAACCTAAAAAAAATGCGTTTACATAATCGTTTGATAAACCGAGAGGATATCGTGCAGTAAATTTTAACTGAGTTTCTAGGGTCTAAAATTTCGCACGTTACTCGACATTTTATTTATTATTTATTTTATTGTTGTATTACCTATTTTATTTTTTACTTTATATCAACACATTTTTATTATATATATTGTTATTGTATCTTTTTGCTGATTTCATGATTTATATTTGAAAGGATCAATGGTCAAAAAGGTCGTGACAACTGAATTAACTAACAGTGGCTAGTTGGTCGAATAACAAATCATTATTAGTTATTTACTGTCAAAGCCAAGTTTTATGTCATTGCTTTAAGATTATATGGTGATCGGCGATTCTGTTGCAGAGACATTGGTCAAGCCTGGCGGTTTACTTGTACGAAGCTGCAATCCAACACAATTTCCCAAGTCGACGTCGAGTCTCACGAATCTGAGACGCTCTGTGATTCCTGACACGAGCAATTATCCAAAATGCTGTATTCTGTCCAAGGTTGTCGGTTCTAGAACTTCTACTCCAATTTTTATTTCTATTATCTATTTCTATTTTCTAAGAAAAATAGGAATAGGTAGGTATGTTCACAAAATGTACTTTACTGTCGTATCTCTTTCAGCTGCCTGCACAATCCACGGTCAGCATGACCCAAACTCGTGCGGCAAGCGCTCAAGGCGATCACGTACGATTGTGGGTGATAGAGAGAATAGTGTCCGCATCCTTCCTGTTGTTAATACCCGCCGCCCTGATCTTCGAAAATAAATTTATCGATATATTATTGGCAGCTGCTATTGTCATGCACACACATTGGTAATTGATATTCTCTGACAGTTTAACATTTCTTTTTTCTAATTTAATTTCGTATAAATTTCTATTACGGAGCATATTAATCTGAAAGAATAATTTTTATTACGCAGGGGATTGGAAGCTATCGTTCTTGACTATGCACGGCCCATCGTGGTTGGTACATTGGTTCCAAAAGTAGCGTTCTTGATGCTAAATCTATTATCCGCCGCTACTCTAGCCGGCCTGCTTGTGCTGATCTATAACGGCCCCGGTCTTACAAAGGTCATTAAAAATGGCTGGGCAATAGGTAAAGATAGACAGAAAGCCAGTTAAATATGATTATTACAGCAGGAACAATTTGTGTTACATATATGAAGAACTTTTTAAGACGGTAGCTTATAAATTATTCCAGAATAAATTATTTACTTATTCAACAACTTTTTCTCTTTATACTACCTAAATTTTCGTATGTGACTTGCAAATTGAATAACAGTGAGTTATGAATGTCTAGTGGAGGATATTGTAAAGGATTATAATTTATAGTATGTATATATGCGATTTTTAAAAACAGAAAGATATAATTAATGCCATTAATATTTATGCTACAAATCAATGATAACAAACAATATTTTTTTTTTCGTTATTGTCATTATATATGCATAATAAATGTACAACAGGCCGCGACAGGTCAACAGTGAGTTAAGTGAGATTTAATTGCCGGTGGAGGTAGCAGCCTTGTCTATGAAAATCGCCAGTTTCACATCCCTCTGCGACAGTCCGTTCACGTCGTGGGATGACAGAGTAACATTTACTTTATTGTAAACATTGAACCATTCGGGATGGTGGTCCATCTTCTCAGCTTGTAAAGCTACCCTCGTCATAAATCCGAAGGCCTAGAAATCGAATTGCGTCGCCAGGTAGCTGGACAAACCCGTAACAGTTTGTGAATAGCAAAATTCGACGTACCTCATTGAAGTTTTTGAACGCGAACTCCTTGTAGATCGCATCCCTGTTCGCTTGGACAGTCCATCCCGTCGACAGCAACGGGCTCAAGTTCTGCTCCCTTTCCTCCGGAGTTAGTTTACTCTGATAAGGATCAACAGAGAAAGACTTCCATAAATTATCATAATTTATAATTCTTTTATATAATTACGATCAAACATAATTCGCCTAATATCTCATTGTTTGTTATTTGCGACATATGTGGCAAGTGCCTTTATATAATCCTCATTAATATCTTCATTTAAACATATCGTTCAGGATGTATGCATAGAAATGTGACAAGATTTGTGTAACAAGTGGCTGACCATCGCCATATCGCTTTCTCACCGCGGAAGGACTCGCCCAAGGATTTTGTACATACGTCCCAATTACTCGATCGAAATTCTTTTGTCCAAACACTCTAAACAATCTGCGAGTTCGCGGCAAATCCGACGAAGGGCTTACCATTTTGGCTCTTCTCGAAACAGCAGCGGATAAATCTCTGCGGTCCAGAATGCGCGATATGCACTTTCGAACGTGATCCCCTCCACTCGCGCGCCTGGTCAATACGGCTATCATTTTTATATCGATGGCTCGTTCTCTATGTATTCTGAAACTAAATTCCTCGCCGTATCGCAATTCCGCAATCACGCAGCGGACGTGATAAATGGCTCGTTTTTTTTTTCGCAGCGTGTTAAGAAAGACGAACCAATTTCTAAACGATTTCCTAACCTGCTCTTGTTTCGTTGTGGAACCCGCCGTATCGGTTTCCATATCAAGGCCAAGTTGAAATATTGATAGATATACTGATAGGAATAAATTCTTTTTACAAATAATACCGAAAAACAAAGAAATAATTTCTCGAATATTTTTACTTTCGAATAGGATATTTTTTAATAATTTCTTTTTTTCATTTATTCCACTTTATTTAACAGAATGTGTATGTATAGTGCGCGCGCGGGCGCACGCACACGTACGAAAAAACTATATCTTTTATTCTTTATCTACAATACATATAATAAAATGTTTCTTAAATTTTTTTCGGAGTATATAAGTCAGAATTTGTAAAAAATGTTCCTTAAATACACAAAAATCGAAGAGAATCTGTATGGGTATAAGAATATAGAGATGTATATTTTAGATATTTACATTTTATGAGACTATCAATAGATTTCATGACTGTACAAAACACACAAACGAAACTTTATTTCTTTTTTAATTTTAGTCAGAGGCTTAGGAAGTGTTAGAAAAAAAATAGATTTATCCTGTCAAACATAAATAAAAAAAAATCTATTGTTTAACAAAATCATTGATTCGATTTCGCCGATTTCTTTCCTTTCTTAACTAGAGTCACTGGCGATGGCAATGGAACTTTAAGCACGATGATCTTCTTATCTTCCTTAGTGGGCACTGCTCCGATAATTTTCGCGAGGTCCGTCAACTTCTTTAGACTCGTTCGCATCAGCATAATTCGGAATAGCTCTAAGTCAAGGACGAAGTTCGATATCGTCAGTGCAAGAATCAAGCTGTGCACGAGGCCTTTGTCCTTCATGGTGTTCGGTCTCAACCTGTAAGAAAAATATTTCCTTAAAGTTTCGTCCGCGATTTATGCAACCGATGCTCACTCACCGTCCGTTCGCGCTGGACACGCTGTACGTGTCGATAATGTGCTGATTCACTTCTTCAGAAATCGGGCATATGACAACATCGCGTCTCTTCGCGTTCTTCATTGGCATGGCGAACCACGCGTTGACCATTTCAATGTAGAGCAAAAGGGCTATCTTGTTCACATTGTCTGGATCCGATTGTACAACTTTTAAAGTGCGTTTGAAGAATTTTCCCTTTCTACGCGACCAAATGAGATACGTATATATAATAATATTGTATAAATGAAAAATACAGGTGTTAACGCTGGTAAAGAATATTAGAATGTACCCTTCCACATCTCCATTGAGAACCTCCATTGCGTGCTCATACAACGTTTCCAATTTACTCTTAGGAATAATATCATATACATTGTACACATCTTTGATATTACTCGCATCCCTGTTGCACGGAGGTAGTATCTCACTTGACATACAGTCCTCGGCTTGTAATTCAGTTGATAAATCTAGACGGTCAATTTCAACATCTGCCGGAAAACATATAACTTGGTGAGTTTTTGTGTGTGATAAAAATGATCTGACATTACGACATATTTAATCGGATATTACTTGAAAATTCAATTATATGATAACATGAAGAAACGAACTTCCTTACTTGACACTGTTTTCTCAAGTTGTTCCTTAATGGAATCGACATTCACTTTCAGCTTTTCAAATTGCTCAGTTCTACGTTTAACTCTCTTAGATCCAAATTGCTTGTTCAGTATAAAAATCTTTTCTTCCGCGTTATCCTTGCTGTCGTCCACGCCAGGTTTCTCGAGTACTGGAGTTACTTGCCACCGCTCGGCCTCCAACAATCGTACTTTGCCTGTCCTTTTATTGTGGAGCACCAACATTGTTCGCGTCGACTCCTGCTCACAATCCGGCCTGTAACCTTTATAAACAATGTGTCCATTTGACAAAGCCAACACAGTTTTGTCGTCCTTCTGATCGTGGAACAAGCCGCACGACATCTCCTTGACTTCTTCATCCTTAAGCTCGCCATTTTGGAAGTTCACTATATGGCAAATTTATACATAAGTATTATTTATTATGTGTTTAAGTTAATATAAAAATGATTGTGTGTGTGTGTGTGTGTGGTGTGTGTACAATAAACAATTGAGATAATAAAATATGATAATAATTGGACATAATTATAAAAGATATATAATATAATATACATACATATAATTTTTTAATACATAAATATAAAACATTATATTTGAATATTGATAATATTAAAATATATGCGGTTAGAAAATAATAAGGTTGTGAAAGGGCCGTTTATCTTACCAATAATTGGCTGAATTTTGTCTGATTGCACAATTACGTCTTCGATAATCCCTTTAAGCCGCTTCATTTTTTATTTATTCATGTGTTTTACCGGTATCGTTCTAGTTTTGATGTAATTAACCTATCTGTTAAAAATGTTGCTTTTCGCGTGACACGTACAGGTTAGGATCGCGACGAGACAAAATTAAGCGCTGTTCACAACGCGTGTTTTGTGCGTAATTTTTCCAGTTGGTCGTGAGTTTGTGAAATGGTAAATTTCTTTAATCAATCATGGCCGCATGAACACCAATAATAATGAATTTGAGAAATTAAAAAAATGCAAAATTATTCAAAACTATGAGATCAAAATAGTTTGAAATTTAAAATAAAAATGTAAAATGTCATTTTAGGCAGTTTTAGGTAAAGAGGATTGCAAATGGGAAGGATGCAATCTGATTGGCTACGCTCATCAGAGTTGATTGATTCAATCGGCAGAATTGTTATACATATAATATATATATGTAATTCATTATTCCTAATCTTTTTTTCATGTTAAATAAAAAAAATAAAATATATGTCCTCTTCGCTTTGGTGTGAATTAAAATATACTTCTTCCACTTAAACTGCATGCCGATTAATTATTTGTCGGTCTTGAAACAGTTTTTCGTTGAAATAGTAAATTCAACATATTTAAATCGATAACTGATCTAATTTTCTGATAAGCATCCTTATTAAATCTCATTTAGGATTCGAATCTGGACTTTCCTCTAATCCTTCGTATGCTACCCCCCCTAGACCGGCCGCTCCGCTCGGTCGTCCTAAGTTCATTGATCAATTAAGATAGAGTTAAATTTGATCGAAGTTAGTTATTTCTGAACTTTAATAGTATCTTTATTTTGCCTCTCTTGAAATTTTATTTAGAAATAGAAATATTATTTTTTTTATTGGAATAAAACGCTATTGAAAAGTAATTTTTTTCCTATGTATCCCATTACAGCAATCGAATACAATTTTCAAGTTTACAATGTTAACCATTCGAGTTTAGAAATTAATAATACAGAAAAAAAGTACAAATAAAAAAATATTTTATTATGTACAACACGCTAATCGTAACATACTAATTTTCAGTATGGTCTTAAATATCGTCCAATATAGTTACAATATCATTATCTTCCTAATATCTCCCTCATTATCTCATAACTATTAATGTCATGAATAATACACGCAAGCATATATTTCTATTATCATACAGTTTTAAACATTACATACTTCACATAAACATAAAAGATACATATAAGAAAATATTAAAATCTTTGAAAGATAATTTTTTTTTATAAAATTTTAATAGGACTTGGAAAATTAGTAATAACGCTTGCTTTTTCTAAACAGTTTAAACTACAGTTTTAAAATTTAAACTGTTATACTTCAAAATTATCTTCTCTATTGCGAATAACAAAATATCATGTGTGCAAAAAAATCCAAATAAATGAATATAAAGGTGAGATGTGAAGTTAAATATCACTGTCATAAATAGTTTCGAACATAAGTTAAGAAATATGAAAAACTGCTAGTTGATTTGCAGCTTTGAACTTTTTCAGGCCTTCTAGAAATTCCAATCTATTTTCTTACTCAATTACCAAGTCATGTTCTTCAATTTCTTGGAATGTAGTATTAACCGTTTTTATCCAATCGTTTATTCTTTTCTCCTGCTCTTTTTCCGTTTTTGTAAGTTTCTTTTTCTTTGTACGTGTTTTGACATTTTCCTTCTCCTCTTCATCCTCGCTAGGTTCTGAAAAATCAAACTTCACAGCACGTTTTCTTCTATATGAATGCTGGGGTGGCTGTAACATTTTAAATAAACATAATTAATAAGTAATACGATATACATATTATATATAAACAAATATGCAAAAATATATAACGTTAATAAATACCTTTGAAAAATGTGTGGGTTCTAAATCCATAAACAAGGGAGCATTATTTTCAATATTTGACAGTCTCTCAGTTTCGGACAAGATATCAAATGTGTCAGAAAAATTGAGAAAATCCACCATTTGTTTATTCTGTTGCTCCCTGAGAGGTTTAGCAATTTCAGTATGCGTTTGGTCTACCGCTTGTTTATTATCCCCGTTAACATTCGGTCTCTGTAAATTCTTTATTTCTCCCAGGGATATTCTGGCGGGTGCTGGTCGTACAGACTTACTTACAGCTGCCGCTCGAACTTTCTCCGGAGCCTGATTCTCCGAAATTGGTAATTTCCTTTGAATTACACGCTTTTTGCGAAGACCGATCTTTTTCTTTTTCCTTTCCAAGTCTTTTTGGCTTTTATTTTCTTTATCCATTTCCATGCTCTTTTTCTTCTCCTTATTTTCTTTATTCGTTTCGGAATTGTTATATGGCGTACTCTGAATAAAGTGTTTAGTTTGAGAAAACGTTAATGTTGGTGGTCGCCAGGGACTTCCAAGATCAAAATTACTTGCCGTCTTCACAATAGGGGACAAAGTTTTCGTCAATAAGGAATATTTAAATGTGCCGTTGTGTTCCCCCTTCAACGTTTTATTATCAAATATATTTTTCGGCCGAAAGGGCCGTGAGTCTTCGGTATTGTTAGGTGGGGTTTTAGTTACTACAATATCATTTGCATTTTCAATAGATATAATTCTTGGCTTGCTCGTGCTTTCCCTTCTAATTTGTCCTGCAAACGTTCTGTCGGGCAAAGTTGTTTCTCCTACGGCTTGAACATTTGTATCTGTTTTTAATGTTTCCATTTCCATAATATTTTCTGTTGATTTTTCCATCGTCTGAACATCCGCGTCTATTCTCGGTGGTTCGATCTCTTCCCCAGTATCTTTATTTACAGATTCCTCTGGCATCTGAATATTTGACTTTATTTCCAATGTTTCAAGTTTCTTCGCAATATCTTTTGTCGATTCCACAGCTATCGAAAATTTTGAAGGAGGATTGCTCTGTGCAATTCCCATAGAAAGATTTGCGTCAGATTCGGGAGGTTTGATCACCTCACGGTCAATTATTTTTGATTCCGTAGTAACTTTCTTACGTGTCGTTTTCTTGATCATTTTGCCTTTCCCTTTGTTAATATTTTTTCTTCCCTGCTTCTTCTTCTTAGTAGCTTTCTCTCTCGAGTCATTAATGTCGAACTTAAAGTCGTACACGTCAATTTTATCTTCCGAGGATTTCTCAGAAGGTTCTACAGGTTTTTTGTACACAGGTACTTTTTTACCACGTTCCAAATTCAGTTTCTCCACCACTACCACGCTGTCCTGTTGCTTCGGCGAGATATATCGCTGCAACAATCTCGAGTCCTCGCAGTAGTTTTTTTTATTCCGACGAGGACGTAAACGTGAAATCACTGATGTCTGACTGTTTCTTAGAGACGCATTTTCCTTCGACACACGCAGGCTCCTGCCTTTTCTCAGACTAACGTTAATCGTCTTCGAGTTTCTGTTGGTAGCAGCAACTTTTCTGGGTTTGAGCTTCTTTTCGGGCACGGTCTTCACCGTTGGTTCACGAGGTCTCAGACGAGAAATACGCGTGGACGCTCCGGTTGTAGCCATTATATGCTCAGATTATCTTCTAAATCTGGAAATATATTTACACAATAACATATATACACAAATTTGTTTTTAAATATCAATAAGAAGATATCGATATAATAGTATCAGAGATATAGCAGTGGCCTCCGACAGTTTGATTGACCTCCGATGCGAAAAACATCTCGTGACGTATGTCAACTTACCTGGATCACGACGGGCGGGAAACGGTTACGCGAGCGTGGAAGTTTTGCACGGTCAACGAGCACTCGATCGCGGAAATCTAATGGACGTGTGACGTGTCAGCTATCAGACTGAACGTATTTAACGGACGGTGACGTGATATCGCGCAAATCTGCATCGCACAATTCGCTCTCCGAGGAACTCCGAGCAAAAATCGCAAAACCTTTCGACCTCACCGCAACGCAAAACGCAACTCTCGTGCAAAATGTCGGCGACACAAGTGCCAATGCCAACTCTGGCGCGTTTCCACCATTGGCAGGGGTACCAATACGTTCACGGTTTCTTTTCGATGAGAGGTTAGGTTAGGATTAGGTTAGATTCTGGAGGTTGTAATTGGTTATAATTTGTTATTATCGTTCCGGCTGTTTACCGCTTCGCGTGTTTATAGATATTTACAAAAGTTTCATAATCGCTTTGCGCAGAACTGACAAATATTGCGAGATGCGAGCAAGCTGGGACAAGTATAATTCGACGTTGAGCTAGCGAATTTTGCGTAATTAAAATTCCATCTTTGTAATTAACCTAAAATAATTGAGAAATGGCCGATGATAAGTCTGTGGTGCAAGAATTCAAGTTGGATCCGGATTGCGAATTGAGATTCGAGGTGGAGAGCAAGAATGAAAAAGTTACATTGGAGGTAATGGGACACGACTCCCCTCGGAGAAATTTATTTCATTTATTGAAACTAACTCATTAATTTTATTACCCAGGTAACACGAAATTTTGTTATTGCAGTTAAAGAATGGCCTGGCGGAAGTTTTTGGCACGGAATTGGTGAAAGGGAAAAAGTATGAGTTTACCGCCGGTGCAAAAGTCGCAATTTACACTTGGCAAGGCTGTACCGTTGAACTAGTCGGAAAGACGGACGTCAGCTATGTAGCTAAGGAGACGCCTATGGGGCTATACCTGAATTGCCACGCGGCGATGGAACGGATGAGAGAGACCGCGGAGAAGGATGACACTCGGGGTCCGATAACGATGGTCGTGGGTCCTTGCGACGTGGGAAAGTCAACGCTTTGTAGAATATTGTTGAACTATGCGGTTAGAATGGGCAGAAGACCGATTTACGTCGATCTCGACGTCGGTCAGGGACACATAGCTATTCCTGGCACCGTGGGTGCCTTGCTGGTGGAACGACCTTCCAGCATAGTGGAGGGTTTCAGCCAGCAAGCTCCATTGGTCTTCCATTTCGGACACAAAACGCCACAAACCAACGTAACGTTGTACAACTTGCTTGTGACGCGTTTAGCGGAGGTTTGCTCGGACAGGCTGCAAGCCAACAAGAAGGCCAAGGCGTCCGGAGTCGTCATAAATACGTGCGGCTGGGTCAAGGGAGACGGCTACAAGTTGCTCACGCACGCCGCGCAGGCGTTCGAGGTAGATGCAATTCTGGTGTTGGATCAGGAGAGACTCTACAACGAATTGGTGAGAGATATGCCGGACTTCGTGAAGGTGGTCTTTTTGCCGAAGAGCGGCGGCGTTGTCGAGAGGAGTCAG
The DNA here is from genome assembly GCA_030770255.1 of Temnothorax ravouxi. Classification (NCBI taxonomy): domain Eukaryota; kingdom Metazoa; phylum Arthropoda; class Insecta; order Hymenoptera; family Formicidae; genus Temnothorax; species Temnothorax ravouxi. Next base: position 70,784 of record JASTWP010000236.1, on the reverse strand, counting down.
ACACAGAGGACCGAGGCGAGAGATCAGGGCGTTAGGGAATACTTTTACGGTTCTCGGAATCCACTGTATCCGCATAGTTTCGAGGTGAAGTGGAGCGAGGCGAGATTATACAAGATCGGGGCGCCCGTTTTACCAGCGTCTTGTATGCCGTTGGGCATGAAAGCGGAGGACAACCTGACGAAATTGGTGGCCGTTACGCCGGGACCAAGTTTGTTGCATCACTTGCTCTCCGTATCCTTCGCCGATTCTCCCGAGGATGACGTCGTGCAGACTAACGTAGCCGGATTCGTCTGTGTGTTAGTATATGATTTTCGACACACCTAATATTTATCGTTAATAACAATATGATAATTACTTTTTTGTCATGACAATATGTTTTTTATATTTACAGGACCAATGTGGATGTCGAGAGGCAGACGTTTACGGTACTTAGCCCGCAACCTAGACCACTACCGAATACAGTGCTATTATTGTCGGATATACAATTTATGGATAGTCATTAAAAATATATATAGATATTTTTCTATTATTAAATATTATAAATGTGATAGAGGGGTAAACAGCGAAAAAATAAAATCTTTTCTAATAGAATTATAAATTTTTACCCCTGGCGCTCACGTGACGTTACGAGTCTAAGCTGCAAGAATGAATCATGTAACATCTTAAAAATATTTTATAAGCATTTGTATTATTTTAATATTTATATTTGTGTTATATTCAAGCGATAATTAAGAAATACAGAACCCAGAGAATTTCGAACGGAATTTCCACGTTTGTATCACGCAATATTTTCCCCTCTTAATTCTTCGTATCTATTTCGTATAAGTTAAACTGTGTTAAATATATACGCGTACGCGAACTTTTATTGACACAAGCTTATTGATTTTCCAAAAATTTTCGAATAATTTTATATGGTTCAACAGCTGTTCATTCTATGTTGTACTTTTCGGACCTAAAATGAAATGCTTTGTAAATAAAAGTGCCAAGTCGACTGGCTGTCGCATGTGGCTCTTTAGCTTTAGCTAAAACGGAATTTGTGCGCACACGTTTATTTTGCGAATAAATACGAGAAAAATTAAAAATTAAAAAAAAGTTAAAAAAATTAAAAAAAAAACTTTTTTTCAATTTTCAAAATGAGCGAATCTACCGCGTCCTCTAGGTGACGAAATACGAAATCCAAAATTCGGAGAAAACGCGAGAAACGTCAGAAACGCACAATCCCGCTTAAGGGTCGATTCAGACACAATCGTGCCGTACCCGTACCGTATCCGTATCGTTAACGTTAGACAAGGATGGAGACAATAGATATCCTTGTCTGTTGTTTCTGTTCCGTGCACGGTACGGATACGGCACGGCTGTGTCTGAATCGACCTTAAATCCTGCTTGATCGTGCTTGATCACGCAACGTTATATTTCTCTCGGAAGGAACGGTGTTCGGGTGTTGAGTGATATTATCCGCGCATATTTACGAATTGTGAAGGTGAGATGGGGACATGGAGCAAGCGCGATTAGGGACGATGATCGGTGTCCGCGAGCGACTTTTCCGCTTCCGCCGCTTCCGCGTCCCCATTCCCCATTCTAATGTCGATGCGCACCTCGTCGAGTTCGGTCCGGTCGCGTGCGTTTCCACGTGTTGTGCTATAACGGGGTGACCGCGCAGCCGCTCGTGCTAAAGCGGAGGATAATCGGGGTTACGATGGTATTTCATTGACCCTCGAGGAAGCCGCCTTTCGTGTTCGCGTCGTAACAATCGAACCCGTCGGTGAGTGATGCAGCTGGGTAACCTTCAAAACACGTGACATCTCGCGTTTTTGCGATATACTTTCCTTGATCTCGGGGACCGTTGTTTGCGAACTACGGGAACGTCGGGAACTCGAATTTTACGGGTGATTGCGCTAGATTCACGTCTACACGCGAGACGAAGAGGCATTTATTACAGCTGTTAATATATACCTAGTCCGCATTATGGCAGTCAGAACATTTTGTTGAAAAGCAGTTCCCATAGTAATTTTTATTGATCAGTGATATATCGATTTTTTAATTACGAGTTAATTATTTTTAAGTTATATCTACTTATATAATGGTCAGAAATGCCTCTAGATTCTGATGCTAAGGGGTGGTGAACAAAGAAGTTTGTACAAGAATGAAGAGACATGTAATCTACAAAACGTGTTTTATGGGCGATGGCAATGTCAAAAGTACACCATATCCTTATATATTACCTGTATACATACAATACTTCATCATCCCTTCATCCCCTTAGAATATGCCTTAGAATACAAAGGAGAAATTTCTGACCTCCCCTGGGAAAAGGTTGTTTATCATGTTACCCTTCACTGAGTTTGTCTACATAGTTTTTTTAGCACTCCGTATACATATCGATATATATTTTTTATTTATAACTCGCTAATTGTGCTGATAAGCTGGATCGCTTTATGATTTATTGGTATTTTCAGAGATTCCACTTTAATATATATTTACATAATATGCGTCGAGCACGTATTAAGGCTTTGGCTGCTGTGCCACTTCGCAAGAAGCCTCTGCAGGATTCGGTAGATTCTATTGCTGCTAACAATGCGGCTGATAAGGAAAAGAAAGAAGAAAATGTATCTGATATCAAAATAGAACGAGATGCTACTAAAGACGTTGCAAAGGTAAAAGAACAGAAAGACGAAGACGTAGCTACGACTGATATATTTGAACAAAAAGAACAAAAAGAAGAAGATGTATTCAGCACTGATATACCGAAACAAAAGGAACAGAAAGAGGAAGATGTACTTAATACTGATGTACCGGAGCAAGAAGCTGTCAAAGATGTTGTGAGAGTCCAAGAGGAACCTATTAAGAAAGAACAAAACAAAGTCAGTTTAAGAGAATCAGTTACAGTCGAAATAGCAGATTCTGAAGAATTGAGTTCTCCACGAAAACCAGACTCTCAAGAGTTACGTGCTCAAGCAAAGCTAAATTCTCAAGAATCTCCGCATACTGGAGTCAAGCCAGACAAAGTTACAGATCAATCGGTTCAGAAAAGTACTCTGCTACCTGATGTGCCTGTAGTATCAGATATAGGTAAGGGTCATGTGAGAAGATTAAGGGTTTAGACACAATGAAAGGAATAAGGAACAAGGAATTAAACATAGAGAGAATCCTGTGTCTTGAAAAAAGAGAGAAGCTGCGTCTTAAAAAAAGATGCGACTACTATGCTTAATTCCTTGTTCCTTATTCTTCTCATTGTGTCTGAGCTCTAAGAAATTTAAAAGAATACATAAAGAAAAATATTTTATATTTTGATTTCTGTCAATATATTTATATATAATATATTATAATATTAATATATTATAATATTACCTTTTAAGATTATGTGTATTTTAATATACATATTTTTCAGCCTCTCCTACAAAGATACAGACTCGCCCATGTTTCATGAGACCTACTCCAAGGTTGGACAGTGGCGGTAGAATAAGAAAGAACAGTATACAGGGAAGTGGTGCGAGCGCGAGTGAATCGGAGGACGAACACAGCAAGCGAGTGCAATCCGTCGTGCCGAGTCGCGTACGAAATGATTCCATTTGTTCCGTACAAAGCAATAAGGAAGGTACTACCAATGACAATCAAAACAGTCCTCCGAAATTTAAAACGACGCAGAAAAGACGTATGCTGGTTTCGGAATCTGCGAGAAAGCTGGCTGAAGCCAGAAGGGAGTTTTTGCTGAAGCATGAAAATAGAGCACCTGATAGAAGCCAATTGAAAATGTACGATTTGATATACTATAATCCCGTGTCAAATCCCATGAAGAGAATGCCAGTTGGACGAAGACAAGTGACTACGCCACAGTGAGTATATTGAATTTTAATAGGTAGTGAAATTAAAATATCAAAATTTTGTTGTATTGTAAAAATCTGATTGTTCTCCAGACCGGTGGAAATTCCCATGGCGGTGGAAGAGGAAGAAGAGGATGATCCATCCAGACCAAAGGCAATGCCCACGCCGCAGGTGAAAGTGGGTCCCGATGGTGAATTGATAATAGACGAACAAAGTCTCGTGATAGAACAAACAGATGCGAAAAGAGATGAAGAAATATTAGCGAGCGAGGCTACTATCGAGGATGAAAATTCCCATGGCGGTGGTTTCTATAAAAAGCATAAGAGGAGCAAGGAGTGGCCGAAATGGGAAACATTTAAATTTTACAGAGTTTTAAATGTAGTAGGTACGGATTTTCTATTGATGCAAGCACACTTCCCGAATAGAAGTAGACAAGAAATTAAGCAGAAGTATAAGAAGGAGGAGAGAGTTAATCGACAATTAATCGAAAAAGCTTTGAAATATCATCAAGAATTTGATACCGATATGCTGGGAGAGCAACTAGGTAAGTTTTATTTATTAATTTTTTAATTCTACTTTTATACATAGTAGTTGTAAAATATATTAAACAATGAGTATAAAAAACTTTGACAAATTGTTTAAGAGATTATTCTTCAGTAAGAAATATATGAATATAGATCCTCAATACTAACGTAGTTATAACAATTTATAGCTTTGCTACATCATTAAAATTCTAAGCATCTTTTACTTTAATTGTAAACGTTTTGATATTTATATTAAAGGTCTCTATAGCAAGTTTATGATTTTACCACAACAGCAATTAAATTTTAATTGTAACTATGTAAATATTGAAAAACTTTTGTAGGTTAATCCTAATACATCTTCTATATGTTTTTTTTTTGAGTTTTGATTTTTTGGCGTTCTAAACAAGTAAATTACAAAATATGTTTTGTCATTAGAAATGCTGCAAAAACTAGAAAATTTTCAAGACACGCCTAAAAGAGCACCAGAGAAAATTAAGAACGGACAATGCTTGAGTAGAACTGACAGAAAACGCAAGCATCGTAAGTATACTGTAATTTTATCTTATGATAATAATGTGATCAATATTAATACAATAGTAATAGAATATTTTTTAACGAATGGGTATATTAAAGAATTATATTTTGTACGAATTATTACACTTATGAGAAATTAATCTACTAAATGATTACAGGATTAGTAGCGAAAAGTATCGGAGAGTGTGAGAAACTCTCCAACGATCAAGGAACTAAAGATACAACCATAGAATCGACAAACGATGAAATCGATATAGAAATAAATAGCGACATAAATAGTGCTCAGCAACATTTGGAAAAAAGATGCAAAGCGCGGAAATCGAAGAAGCGTTTGGATGATGAATCTGAAAAATTCGATGATTACATCTCTGATACAGGTGCTGATTCGGACAGCTCTGAAGAAGTTTATCAACCCAGACCGACTAGATCCGGCAGACTGACGAAGAAAATAAGGAAATTACAAGCGCCTGATATTAGTACGTCTAACAGTAATACCGGGAATGAAACGTCAATAGATGATAAGCCTATGATACCGTCACACGTAGCTGTCGAAGTTACAGAATATGTAAATACATCAGTTACGAATAGTGGAAACACGGAAACGTCTTGTTCCGACAATATTATGAAGATAATACCGAACATTAATCAAATGGAGCCAGGAGCCTTGGTAATCGTCTCGAAAGAATCTACAGATAATCCTGGAAATACTATTTTACAAGTTTATATGGTTGCTTCGAACATCGACTCCACCACAACAGTTACACCTAGCGTGGCATCCGGGAATGAGTCATCGGAACCTTTATCCAATAAATCGGAAAATGCCGAACCGAATACGATTAACATTGTGGATGACGCTGAAAAGTGATTTTTTGCAATTAATTATAATCTAACTTAACCCTCCATCTGTAAACGTTTTTTTTTTGCACCTTCGGAGCGTAAACATGGGTCTGTCATGTTTGACGCTATTTTTTCTTACCTTAAAGTATTTTAAAAAATCTAAAAAAATTTACAAAATATCTATCTACATTGGCTGCGTTTAGCGAAAAAAGCAGTTCGCAGTGAACGCTCAATTATTTTTTATTACGATTGGTTTCCGCGATTTGATCTGGGGAAGAACCAAAAGGCAAGGCCAATCATGTCAAAAAATCACTGAGCGCTCACTGAGCTGCTTTTCCGCTGAACGCAGCAATTGTAGTTGATGATTTTATAGTAATTTTGAAAAACATCGTTTATTTAATATTTTCTGACAGGCTTGCAAGTTTTACAGTTATGAGCAGATATAATTTTGGTTCGGATGCCGCGTTTACAGACGGAGAGTTAAAAAGCAAAAAACTACTAACAGGGATATATCCTTAATTGGGGTATTAAACGTTGTAAATTTATAATATAAGATAAACATTTAATTTTTTTTACTATATATATTGTATATGTAAAATATATGTTTTTTATACTGATTGCAAATGGAATTATAATGTATGAAACGTATCTTATCTGTGTGTGTACGTAGATTTATTTTCCGACGAAACGGAAAAACGTGATAAGAATTGAGCAATGTATGTATGTGCAAAACGAGGGTCGTGTAATTTACTTTTTAAAAAACCTTTTTTATTAGAAGTTTTACATGCGTATGTCCACTTACTTTGTCGTTCAATTCGTGTATCAAGTAAAAATTTTGTAGAGCGATATGAGAAATGATGACAAAAAATATATTGCCCTGATGCTATTTCTCTATTTACATAATCGGTTTTATGTTAAAAATACTGGATATGTATATATAATACACTGTACATTCTTGTACAATCACAATATTCTATTGAGTAAATCGGTATAGAATTAAGAATAATTTGACTCGTGCAAGAAAAAATATTGGAATATATGTAATTACATCAACCATATGCAAGTATCCAGTGATAGAACATACTGTAAAAATTATCAGCATTGAAAATACTGCCATGAATATCTTCTGTAAAGTATCATCGACTATTAATATAAGTGGTTTAAATAATATTGAAGTTACTGTGGAATAAATCATAGCTGTTGCACATATAACATTGAGCAAATTGAAATGTATTTATTTATTTTTGCAATAAAAATGCACTTGCTATATACGGAAAGTGATGTTTCCAATGTCATAATTCGTAAAATACACCATGTAATTATACATTTAAAAGATCGAGTGAAATTTATTTTTGACATTTTTCGTATTGCGTCTGTGTGATGGTGGTAATAATGGTAATATAACTTTGTGATTAGTCTTATTTTATTTTTTTTTTTAGTAATTAATAGCACAATTCTATAGTGTCACATGGAATCCATTTTGAGCTCTCCAAAGCATCCCATAAATTATAATCTTGTTCGATTATTTCTCTGTTCACCTTATCGATGTCAATGGGGATCGAATGCTCTATAAAAAAGGGAAAGGCATATAAAGCAATGGATTAGAATATTCAAGTAAGTTTCAATGAACAAAATACATATATTTGTTTTGTTATATTATCCTAAGAAGTTAAATAACATACCAATCAATTCTAATTCATCTTCCTCGGGTTTCTGATCGGATACATAACTGTTGTAAGCATCTGATGTCGGCTCACTTTCATAATAACCTTGTTGCCAAGCACTGTAACTGTTCCAGTATGACGATGTATCATAATAATTATAAGCTTCTGAATTCATGTTTGATGCTTGATATTCAGAAGTTGATTGCGGTGGAGTTGAACTAAAATTATTAATTTAACATTATTAATTAGATATATAAAACAGATAGTTATCTCTCTTTGCAGTATAATAGTAAAGGAATATTATTCACATAATGACTAGAGAAAAGAATTTATCCTTTTTACACACATATTATTCATACTATTTAATATACAATCTTAAAGCGCATACCCAGATATTTTATTCCAAGGTCTGGGCACTGCGTTGCAGATTTTCAAGGACTTTGTTCCAAGTCCTCTATAACCATTCATAGTGATCAGACTATTTTTTTGCTCGTCCTCGTTTGCGAATCTGACAAAGCCATAGCCCTTGCTAAATCCAGAACTGTCTAATATAACCTTAGCCGTCCTTATAGAGTTATATTTTGCGGCAAACGCCCTGTATAAGGAGTAATCGTCTACGTCTGTGGACAGATCGCCTACCCAAATACTAAATTCTCGTTCGGCGGCAGGTTTTCCTGTAGTACTGGCATGATTTAACCGGAATCTCACTGGCTGTAAAATATATCAAGCAATATGACGTTGATTAGCTTATTGTTAGAGCAATATTCAGATCTAATTCCCAGTTATCACATCACATATATCATATATCATACTAGGAATTTTTATTGGAAAAATATTCTATCGTTGGAAAGTGCAGATTGAAGTGCAGACATGAATTTAACCTCAATTAATTGGAAATCATGGTATTTTTATCCATTAAAGGGCAGAAAAATTTTTGAAGCTCGTTTCCCTACGGTAAAAGTTGAGCAAGGAGTTTCAGACATGTGTTTACAAAGCTATACTCACAGGATTTGAGCCAGGTATCACCTTGCCATTCAACTTGTGCATGGCATCGAGCGCCATTTCGTCAGTTGGAAAATGTACAAAACAATATCCTGCGGGTTCGCCGGTATACCGATTCCGCATAACTTTTACCGTCTGTGGCTGTTCGCCCATTTTGTGAAACGCATTCATAATGAAGCTCTCTGTCATATATGGCTCCAACTGGAATCAAATAATTTATCAGTAATGGCACTTATACTGGAGCAGTCGTGTGTGGAGAAATAATTTTTGTCCTTCACAAATTGTTTAGACAATTTACTCACACCGCCCATCCATAGCTGACACAGCACCATTGGCCCTGACATTTTGCTCGGTTACAATCTAGTTCTCGTGATAGTTGTCTATTTCTTCTGATAGTTATCACTTCTGACTCGACAATTTTGCAGAGCGAGATGAAAAATATACAAAAATTATATCGTTTTGGTGCTATTTCTTTATCGTGGGTACATAACCAACTTTACAATCTCAAAGGCATTAAATGTACATATACACACACTGTATATTTTCGCACAAACACGATATTCTATTGAATAGATCGGTATAGAATCAACAATAATTCGATTTGTGCGTGAAAAAAATTAATTTAAATGTATGTAAACACATCAACCGTACACAAGAGATATAACCTATGGATTTAACGTCATATGTATGACAAGCGACGGAAATGCCGGATGGGGCTCTTATGGCTTCTGCACACAGGACGCGGAAACGCTTGCCGCGCGGCAAGAAGCGACGCGGTAGCCAATCAACGTGTTGGTTTTCCGTAAGAATCAAAAGTTTATTGGCTACCGCGTCGCTTCTTGCCGCGCGGCAAGCGTTTCCGCGTCCTGTGTGCAGAAGCCATAAGGGTCGACAGGAGTAACACTACCGACCTCTGTCGGGTTGCTTAGCTGCGAGTCCGTATTTTATTTATTATAAATTTTTTAAGAGCCAAAATGGAAAATCCGGCTATGTACCAGCTTGCGGCTGATCTTACTGATTAAAACGAGCATAAGTTTAATGAGATTCGTTAATTAATTTGGCTAAACTTTGGGATAAGCCGTTCCTAAGCAGCTTTGCAGGCTTGCTTAGAACTGCTTATCCCAAAGTTTAGCCAAATTAATTAATGAATCTCATTAAACTTATGCTCGTTTTAATCAGTAAGATCAGTCGCAAGCTGGTACATAGCCGAATTTTCCATTTTGGCTCTTAAAAAATTTATAATAAATAAAATACGGACTCGCAGCTAAGCAACCCGACAGAGGTCGGTAGTGTTACTCCTGTCGACCTTTAACCAATCTAAGGCCCGGTTTCACCAACGTGATTTAATCTAATCGGTCGATTAAACTCACTTTTCATCTCTTTCCAACTGTTCCCCTAGAAAGAGACGAAGAGTGAGTTTAATCGACCGATTAGATTAAATCACGTTGGTGAAACCGGGCCTAAGCATCCCGTCACAAGTAATTTAATAAAATGGGATGTTCTGATTGGTTAACGACAGACGACGCGACGCGCGACGCGTATAGTGGGAACGCAGCCTTGTCGGAAATGACGTCATAAAATGAAACCTTTTGATTGGATAACTTATGACGCGGCGTCGTGACGCGACGCGTGAACGCGCTCAGTGGAAACTAGCCAACGGCGAATGCGCGCATAGACAAAGACAGAAGGAAAGGAAAGGAATAGGAATGGCCGCTCTGCCGCTCTCAGTTGGTTTATAATAGCCGTAACCGTTGATTTAAGCCGCAATCTTTAAGAAATTGACCAATCACAGTCAAATGTGAGAAGAATAATTGACTGTGATTGGTCAATTTCTTAAAGATTACGGCTTAAATCAACGGTTACGGCTATTATAAACCGACCCTAAAAGTCGCGCAGTTGCGCTTGAGTCGTGGACGTGTTCGAACACGTGTCCTGTCCTGAATAAATTTTGGAAGATTGCTGATGCAATCACAATTTCCACTCAGATTTCGCTACGCAATCAGTGATTCAGACTGTTAAACAAACAGTGGCAAATCTGGCCGTATTGTCTTATTGTCTACTGAAAAGCGGCAGCAGCCAATATGGCTGCGTTCTGCCGATACTCCGCTAGCCTAGCAATCGTGAGCAGTCGCTCGTTTTCGCTCGTTTCCTCTCTTTTTAATCCATTGGGTGAAAGGAGAGGAAACGAGCGAAAACGAGCGACTGCTCACGATTGCTAGGCTAGCGGAGTATCGGCTGAAAAGCGGCAGCAGCCAATATAAAAATAGGAAGAAGAAGAAGGAGGCCGCTCTCACACTCACAGGTTTCTCTGATTTCTCCGAAGAAAGATCAAGGGGCGTTTCGCGCTTTTCATCATTGAAAATATATTTTTCGCTCACGGAGAAGAAATATAAAATGAAATATAAAATAGAAATATAAAATGCCGCTACTTGGCGAGTGGTGCAAGAAAGAAGTAAGTGATGTTTTCTAACCTAGCTTGTGTGCGTGTGTATGTGTATTTATAGATAGATATTTATTTACTTCAGCTTTACATAATAGCCAGGAAGGGACTTGGTTTACAAAATGAACTTAAACACACTCATCCATCCATACCTTGCGTATACCGCGTATACTATCCGTTATAGCCTAAAATAACTTAAAACTACCTTAAACTGAATTATTTCTCACAGTCATATCACAGTCATATATTTAGTCTTATTTAATTCCTTGCGCTTCTTTAGTTCCTTCTCCCTTACTTTCTATAATTTCCTCAGCATCTTACCCTTATCTAAATCTAGTTCATCACTCCACAGCCTTTTCCACTTCTCCGCCTCATTCCTACCTAAATCCTTAAACCACACACTTGCCCTCTTACATTCCTTTACATAATGTTTCATACAGTCACTGCCCTCACCGCACAAAATAGTATGTGTATTTATATAATTGTTAAATAAAAAAAAAAAATTCTTTGTTTTCAGGATGAAATCTTAATAAAGGCTGTAATGAAATACGGTGAAGACCGTTGGGCCAATGTTTCCGCACTATTTTATATGAAATCAGCAGGGCAATGTGCGGCACGCTGGTTCCAATTGCAATATTGGTTGTGAGTAACATCAGGCGTTCTATTCGAGTAGAACAATCCACTGTGATTAATATACTTGTACTAATTGCATTGAATTATTTCAGTGATCAAGCGCAAAAGAAAAAAGAAGGGGACAATGCCACTGATGATCCTCGAAAACTTAAACCTGATCTCAATCCAGAGACAAAGCCAGCAAGACCAGGCCCTAAAAATATGGATAAAGATGGTAAGTTGAAAACTATCGTTAATAACAAATTTTACAGTAGAACTAATTATACTTTATAAACTGTATGCAGTGTCCATCGTAACGGTTTCCACGATATTTGAAACTTTTTCGACAGTTAAGAAAAAAATTGTAAGGTGTTATACTTTGAGATTTACCAGTAGCAGTTATAGTACTTATAAGCTCTGACTAGAAATGTAAACACTGAAAGATGTCTGAGAACAATGTTGGCCTTATAAATACATCATATTAGTATTTTTTAAGTCTTCTTTTGAAGTAGATATTAATTGTTTGATATTAAGGATTTATGGGAGGTACAGTCTGAGATGTATAGGGCATAATTTTCAAAGCGCTACCAAGTGGATAAAAATTTGTGAGAATGTTTTTTTAGTCTTCTTGATGTGCTACAAAAAAGTAGAAACGAATCCACTAAACGGTTGCTGAGATATAACTATTTTAATTTACTGATTTTAGTAAAATTTTGGTAAAATCAGTGAATTAAAATTGTTATATCTCAGCAACCGTTTAGTGGATTCGTTTCTACTTTTTTGTAGCACATCAAGAAGACTAAAAAAACATTCTCACAAATTTTTATCCACTTGGTAGCGCTTTGAAAATTATGCCCTATACATCTCAGACTGTACCTCCCATACATCCTTAAATATAAATAGAAGTAACATTTCTAATAGTGTTTAAAGTCCCCTACAATATTATATAAAGGAAAAAGAGCATGGTGCCGTTTAAAAAATTCAAGATAGTGATAAATGAAAAAAAAATTTTTTCCAATTTTCTTTTATTGGCAGTTGTAGCTTACATGAAACAGATGAATGTTTACTTTACAATCTTTTTTTCAACTGTTGAAAGTATCTTAAAAATCGTGTGGACCATTAGGATGAACACTCTGTATTTTTAAAATTGTATATTTGCACAACGAACGTGTAAGTTTCTAATAATATTGTGTTTCTTCACAGAATTGGAGATGTTGAGGATGTTGGAGATGTTGAAGATGTTGGAGATGTCGTCAGGGTCACGCGCCAGGCTGGCAAATAATGTGTTCGATAGGGTTTAATTGATATTTATATATTTATTAATTCAGCTTTGTTAATAAACCGCATATATACTAAAATGACTTGACCGTTTTTGAAAAGTACATTAAAGTTAATTTAAAAATAGGCAGTATCTAAATTCTTATTTGAGAAACTCTGTTAAAAGTTTCATAGCTGAAATGTCATTGGCTCGCCAAGCAATAATTAGCGAGCGCGCGTATCCGCGATAGCCGTTCGCCATCTAGCTTTCTCGCGTCGTGGCCGCGGCCCGCGGCGGCGGCGTGCGCAACTTCACTTCGATGGCAACAAAGATGGCGGGCGCAGCGATTACGTGCCTCCGCCAGGCGCGTTGACGGGTTGACGTGCCTGACAAACATCGTCCGGTCGTCGTGCAGCAGCTCGGCTAGAGTGCGGGGCCCGGTGTAGCTGTCGCGGGTCGCGGGCGAACGCGCGGGGTCCTTACTCCTTTCGTGTATGTGTGCGTGTGTGTGCGGTTGTGCGCGACTGTGCGTGCGTGCATGCGTGCATGCGTGCGATTACGCGATTCCGTCGTGTGCGCGCGTGAGTGCGCGCGTGCCTGGCCGCGGTTGGGGTGCTCGCGGGGGCCGCGTTTCCGACGTGTTCCGACGAAATATGTCAGAGGCCGCGGAAGCATGAGCGAGGGAGCGGACTCGGTTGCGCAGACCCGCGGGGACACGCTCACGACCTTGGGCGAGGAAGGCGAACGCGATGCGACGCCGACGCCGACGCCGACGCTGACGGAGACGGAGACGCAGACGGAGCCGCTGCTGCCGCCGTCACCGCCGCCCCTTTCGTCGTTACCACCGCCGCCGCCGACGACGACGACGACGACGTCGTCGTCGTCGTACACCAGCAGGAGGCCGCGCTTCGGCACCGGCGGCCCCCCGCCGTCACCCTACGTGTGGATCGACGGCCGTCAGCTGCGAAGCGCCCTGGCCTGGACCAAGAAATCGCCGCCCCGACGAGTCAGCTTTCCCCTGAGTGACAGTCACCTGGTGACAGGCTACCTCGAACCCGACAATCCCTGGCGGCACGGTGAGTACCCTGCTACCACCTCTTTCCGCGACCTGCGTGCCCCCGCTCCCCCCTTCCTCGCTCTTTCACACCTGGTTTTTATACCGGCTCGAGAGTCGCACCACCTTTGGAGCACGCATTCGGACTGTGCACTGTGTGTTTAACTTAGATTTAACGACGTTGACCGATTCCAACGATCTCTAGGTTGAGTAGATCTCTGGTTAGCAGTTTTGTCATTGACATTTACGGACATTTATGACACGGACGGAGGAAGATCAGATAACTAACCAGGATTGGTGTTCTGCGAAAGTTGACGCGATCACAGTTTGTGGACATTTTGTCATGATCTGAAGAACGCTCTTGGTGGCTTGTGCTCAAGCATAATGTAAATTTTGACGTGATGTAAATTGCTCTTAGGCCGGTATTCATAGTCAGATCTTGTATATAATCGTCTTAAGTTCATCTTTAGATACTCCGTAGCCAGTAAAAAAACGAGTCGTACAGCGTTTGAAGATAAACAAATATTAACTTGAGACGAACATTAAATATAAGATCTGACTTATGAATACCACTTTTGGAAGCAACGGAGATTCACCACGGTGCTTACGATTTGGTCCAGAGATGTACAATGTGATGATTAATCCGATGTTACGATGTTGCAGGATTGTTTCGGCTTGTTCTCAAGATTTAAATTTAAAAAGAAAAAAAAACTATTGTTGAACCGTTTAAGACGCAGTGAGTCGTAAGTAGCTACTCGCTGTAGCTTTGTATAAAAGTTATCGAATTTGAGATCAAGGCTGTAAGTTGTTGTTTTGAAGATGCAGCAAGAAACTCCATCGGTCGCATTCAAAAATGTCCAATGTATGATGGCAACGTGTAAATATGTTAAATAACAATGATAAGTGTGCGATTAATTTTTCAACCAATTTCTGTTAAATCGTTTTTCAATTCAATAGAAATTGTACACGTTAAAGAAATGTTTTCCTCAGGGCCAGAATAATAATTGTTCATCCATAGAAATTTTAATAATAAGAAGAAGATTCTTAAACCGTTAAGTCGTTCACGTGATTTTTTTTAGCACGGTTGTATTTTGTTACTATGCTATCGTGTTTTTTTATAGACTGTCCCAAGCGAAGGATTTCGCAATGTGAACCACGTACTAATTATAAGTTTGATGAGAGAGAAATAGTGATGTTAAAACTTACCTGATACAACACACGACAGAGAACTGTAACAATACATATTTTTTTTCCTCACTGTAATTATTGTGTAAAAAATGATGACTCTTGTAAAATAAATAAATAGATTATTGTACACCACGATATAGCAGACTTTTCTTTAACTTCACACTCATATTCTATCTATTTTGTGTGTTATATATTTTTTAGCGATATATATATATAGATACACATAAATACTTGATCACGTCAGAAGAAATTGCACAACGAGGATGCTAAATATTTGTAAAAATTTCACTTTGTCTTTTAATAAGTCTTTTCAAAATTTCCTCTATCCTCTTTAAGAAATCTCCTGTCTTCCGTTATCTTTGAAATGCTCTATCTTCCGTTATCTTTAATATACACACAAAGATATGTGTATTTTGAGTCGAGACGTAATTTTTGCAATTTGTGTTATAATCTATGTTGTTTGTACGTTATGAAATAAAACTATTACTAATTGTTCCCAGCTGAAAATGTGAATCGCGAGGACTTAATCTTTGCATACAAGGAGTCTTGCGCACGTCACGCCACCGAACCCTTGCAAAATGTTTTAGTTCAACTGGAGGTAAATCTATTTACTTCTTTATAACACTCCGAGCAATGTTATATTTTTATAACCGTCTTACGGCGTATATTAAAAGCAATATTGAATTCAAGTCTGAGCAACAACGTGTGTTGCAAAAAAGTAAACGATCTCGCAGAGACCCGGTCCTATTTACGTGAAAGTTGAGCTTGTTTATTTGACGAAAATGCTGAACTGGTTGAAGTAAAAGCAAAGTTTATTTTTTTTTGTATTCTTCCTTTATCACGGTATTTTGTACGTGCTACTAGCACTGTAGCGATATAGTGAGACTTTTTTTTTACCAGATAAATCAAATCGTAGTAATGCACGGACATGCCGCATTGAAGAGCGAAGAAAAGTTTTTACAAGCTTCGACATTCAAAGTGAACTTTGTAGGGAAAAAGATTTTGGAGTTCTCTTTCACATGTTCTGATTCTTGTTACATAGAATTTGGATATATCTCAAGATCGCTGCGAAGAGCTGAATTTGAAAGGGGAAGTCTTGGGTCAGGATCATGTCGAACCATTGGAGGAGATACTGAAGAGAATACAGTTTAATAAAATCGATTTAGAAAGGACATCTCTCAATGACGAGGTATTTCTCTGAAAAAAAAAAAAAAAAAAAAAATAATAATAATATGTATTATTTTATTGAGTATACTTTTAATATATGCACGTTCCATATTAATGATCACCAATTATTATTATAGAGTTCCGTGATATTATTTGACATGATGGAATATTATGAATCTGCAAGACACTTAAATATTTCGTCTAATCCAGAAATCGGAGCGCGCGGCTGGCAAGCATGCTCACATATGATTAAGAAGGTACTTATGCAACCAATCAAAAGATTTTCGTAAGACATTCTTATATTGGTCGTATGTCAAAATTCCTTTCCAAAATTACTTTTATTTTTACTTAAATTTTAGTTGATTATATTATTGTTTGGGTATATCTCAGGACATATGTGTGTCATCATGATATTATATAAAGTGAAAGTGCTAGGAGTGTGTAATTAATACAGTCCCCTTATTTGTTTAGACTGAGAGTTTAGAGCACTTTGAAGCGGGGGACATAAAGTTTGACGAACAAAACATGAACATTCTGACCCGTGCATTACGGACAGTTTGCCATCTACAAGTCCTTAAATTGGAAAATTGTGGACTGTCGGGCAGAGCAGTTATCATGCTTGGTATTTATCGCTTAATAATTTTTTCTCATACGTTAAAATATTGTGCATTACATTGCATTTACAGTGTAATTGTGTTGTTTGCAACTTATTAATAGAGTAACATTTATTGTTATAATTTACGAGAGAAAATTAGTATATCAAAATATTAAAATATGTTAGTGCAATTATTAAAATAAAATTTAGAAGTTCTCTCTTTCTCTCTCTCTCTCTCTCTCTCTCTCATGATTGATTTGTATGGGTTATGACTCTTTGCTTTTTAACAGTTACAGCCCTAAAAATAAATAGTGGTATACGGGAACTATATTTAGCCGACAACGGGCTTGACTTATACGATGCTATACAGCTTGGATCTCTCTTAAGAATGAACAATCAGTTGCAATTGCTCGATATTAGGTATGTACCACTTGATAATTAAGAACAATTATTTTTTTAAAAGCTTTTTTCGGAAACAATTGAATGCGTGTATAAAGTGTATTGGTGCGTTTTTTTAAATTCGATCTTTAGATTTCTATGAATGTTTTTCAATTTTTCGCAAAAATTAGTAGAAATTATATACATAAGAACAATATTTTTTTATGTGTAGTTTTTAGATTTGCTTTATCTTTGTAAAAGGCATGCATTACGCTTAAGCGAATAAACAATGTTAGTACAGATTTGTTCTTTTTTTTTTGGGAAATGTTTTTTCTTAGTAATAATAACGTCCAGGACGACGGGGTACGAGATATATTGGAGGGCCTGATCAATCAAGTGAACGAGGACAAAACTGGCAAGGGACTTAGCATCCTAATACTGTGGAATAATCGTCTGACCAAGAAATCATCACCCTACTTCTCAAGGATTATAGTACGTATTACGAATATTTTTCGGTATATTTTTTTCAATTGTGTTGATGATACGTATTTTATGGTAATTTTTGTGATTGATATAAATGTAAATTATTAATAATTGTAATTCGTACTGTAGCTTATAATTTTTTTGCAAATAAATTTTATTTAGCAAGATTAATACTTTAATTATTAGAATTGTTGCTGTTATTTTATTATATCAATTACTTTTAGCGTGTTCATTGTACTTATGTATGTTTATTTGTGCTATTATTAGTAAGTATGTTAGCATAATTCGAGATAAGAGAATTAGCAGTTTACATTCAATTCATAAAAATCACGAACGAAAGAAGATCTGAAGCTATTTTAAATTAGTCAAAGATAAAATTAATAAAGTAACAAAAAGTATGCTGTTCATGTGTTTGCTGTCCTATTACGTCCATAATAATTTATGTTCAGGGGTTATCGAAAACATTGGAGACTCTGAATATCGGCCAAAATATGCTGACAGACGAAACATTGAGCACCGTTAACGAGTCATTGAAGCAAAATCGTGTTCTCCTACAATTGGGCATGCAATCTACGGAACTCACATGCGATGGAATAATTACGCTCGCTGAGATAATGGAAACGAATCAAGTTTTGCAGGTAAAGCTTTCACTTGAGCTCTCGATAATTCGCTGTGCCTTATATCATTCCTTTCTTTTGCAGAGGATAGATTTACGGGATAACAGTATACAGATGCGTGGAATGCGTGCTCTCGTGAATGTCATGAAAAAGAACAAGACCATTACGCAGATTGATTTGGACGAAAAACCTCGGATAAGAATAGTGAGTGTCGATACTTATTTCATAACGGCAAAACTTGCAGTTGTGTATAATTTTTGGGGTGTCAAAAACTTTATAACAAAATATTATTCATACATCTTAATAATGCTTATGTTTAATAATTATCTTAATTTTTTTTAAACACAAAGGACGGTCCCTTGCACGAGTACAAGGAAATGGCTGCGGAGATTCGCAGCTGCTGTAGCCAAAACGAGGAGCGCCGTCTGCTAGAGGAGTCGGCCGAGGATGTTGAGAGCCCGCAGCACTCGAACCGGTTGCTGAACGCGAGCTCCCGTAAGATCTCGCTTACCTGTCAGACACTGCCAAGCCCGTCGCGATCGGCGATGTTAGCCGCCGATGAGCCGGCGACGCGCACTATGCTGGAGCCAAAGCGTACCAGCGGAGGACGTCTGCGCTCCCCGGCTCCCAGTCCCATCCCCTCTCCCGTCGCCAGTCCGATCCCCAGCCCGTCCCGGAATCGCTTCGTCGTGTGTCGGGTGTCGGAAGCATCGTTGCGCTCCGCCGACTCCTCGGTGTCCTCCTCGCCGGTCACTCCGCCGTCTCTCGGCTCCTCCCCGTCCCTCGGTTCTTCCCCGTCTTTCTTCCCCAGTACGAGCGGTGGCCCATCGCGGTTCCGCGTGTCGGTCGTCGAGTCGGTGGGCGCCGACCGCTCGTCGCCCAAATCGGTCGTCGCCTCATCCAGCGGCAGCTCGGTCACAATCGGTTTTAACGTCAGAATCGACGCAGCCGACTCGGACGATCCCGACAGCGCAACCAAGATGGACACACATGCGACGCAGGCCGCTAGCACAACCGCGTTCGTAGACACGCTTAATGTAGTTGCGATATCGACAGAAATGTCCCCAAACGAAGACATTGCCAAAAACGAAGATCGTTGTGACGAAGGAACGAAGGGGGAGGAGGAGCGATCGGGAGTATACCGAGCTGAACCGCGAATCTGGACGGATGAGAGCGATACCGCGACGTGTAGAAGTGAACGCGATACGATAACGGAAGTCGAAGAAGAGCGATTACTTCAGAAGGATATAACCGCGCAGTCGGAAAGAAACGAGGACATTACGACGATTTGTGAGGATTATTGCGATGAGGCGGCGAATCAGAGCAACGTTACGGTAGATCTCGAGAGCATAGTAATGCCCGACAAGGATACCGAGGCGATCGAGGATCATCGCATTGTGTATACTAGTACAAAAGAACTACAGGTACCTGCGTATCCGGATGAGGATACAGCTTTGATGAGGATTAGCGTAGTCGAGGATAAAGCCTTGATTAAATCGTCCTCGAATGACCCTTCGGAATTGCGCGTGAATCGGACGACTTCGGAAGGATTGTCTACCTGCGTTTTGGAGTCTTCCGTAAGTACTACCTCGGATACGTCCTCGACTCGCATGGCAGAGCCACATTCGCGGGAACAGGCGAACACGTCGGTACAGAGGCACAAGTCCAGCCTGGAGAAGCTCCTGTCTCTGTTCCAGCATCCTGGCCAGTTCTTCTCGGACTCGTCGAGCGTTGCCGCGGATACGAGAAGCTCTCTACAGGAGAACGTAAGTGGCATGATGGCACTGGGCGACAGGCTGCAGCAGTACCTGAAGGAGAACCGAACCAAGATTAACACCGACAGTTCATGGTCTTCGGAACACGGATCTTTGTCGAGAAACAGATCGGTGAGAGTAAACGTATCGCAGTTACAGAGCCTGACCAATATATTTGCATCTTTCAAGCTCGAGCCTTACACGAATCTCGCTGAGCATAGCACTAAGTTCTCCGGTCAGGCAAAAAATCAGGATACGAATGTTAAAGAGAAAGATTCAGAAAGATCGACAGAAACCGAGGTTGCAAGAAACGATGACAAGATCCTGATCGGGCAGGAGAACGACGAGAGTAATTCACTGGATCAACAGCGAAATGGGATTACAAAGGATGATGAGAAGAATTTAATTGTTAAAGAGAAGAATCAGATTGTCAAGAATGACGAGGACGATTTATTTGTTCGAGAAAATAATCAGGTAGGAAGAAATGACGAGCAGAAGTTGTTTGTCCAAGT
The DNA here is from genome assembly GCA_030770255.1 of Temnothorax ravouxi. Lineage (NCBI taxonomy): Eukaryota > Metazoa > Arthropoda > Insecta > Hymenoptera > Formicidae > Temnothorax > Temnothorax ravouxi. The sequence goes on along the minus strand of JASTWP010000236.1, from coordinate 50,343 downwards.
TATCAAGGGTGATGAGAAGAATTTGATTGGCCAGGAAGAGAGTCAGGCTATACATAACGAGAATAATTTATTTGATCAGGTAAAAAATCAGATTGTGAGAACCGACGAGAGGGATTTAGAAGATGAAGAAAAGGAGCAAGTTGCTAGGAGCACCGATGAGAGCTTTGAAGATCAAAAGAAGACTCGAGTTATCGAAAACAGCCAAAATGAACGAGATCAGGAAAGAGATAAGGTTGCGAGTGACAACGAGTTTAATAATTGGGAGATGTTCGCGAGAGACTGCGGGAACTTAAAAGATCAGGACAACGGGATTGTCCGAAACGACGAGGGATATTCTATGCGAAATGTACACGTTAATGAAGAAAGTGTTAAGGAGGACAGTGCGCGTTACGCAGACAAGTTACAATGGATAGAATCTGACTTTAGTGATCGACTGTTACCTGAAAGTGTGCAATCAAAGGACGATTTTGTTGATAATTTAGTATTAGATGGCGGCTATGTTGAGCCGGACGTGGCGGCTTCGTCGTCGCTGGCGAGCAAGTCCACCGTGTGTATAGCTGTAAAGTTAACAGACGTAGCCGGGTGTTCTGCTTTAGAATTAAGTAAGACCGACAGTACAGGGTGTAACGACGATTTTGTTAGTGACGACGTGGATCGAGGAGAGCGTGACGATGCGCAGTATTCGGAACATGCAGAGCGTAATGACGTTGAACGTTTAAGACGCGACAATGTAGGGGATTTGGAATGCGACGGGCCGAAGGTTTTAGAGGATAACGACGGGGAGTGTTTAGAGCGTAACGACGCGGTTGGAGGAGTGAATACCTTAGCGGCGAGGACATGTGATACAACCACGGACAGTATTAATCAGACTAGTGATAGTAGTTTTCCGATTTGTAACATAGGGCATGATAGGAAAATCGTAGATAGCGTAAGTACTACGAGAGCGTCGACGAGCACGGGCGATGACGTTGGCACGATTAAATGTACGCCAGGCAATTGCGGGACATCGTCGACGTCGTTGAACGATGTCTGGGTGTCGTCGATGTCGGTAGACGACGTCGGGACGCCGTTGAGGTCGTTGAAGGACGTCGACTCGAACGGCCACTTAAACGAGAAAGTTACCAGTAGCACGTGCTGCATTGTCGACCAAGATCGTCAATGCGAGTCTACGAAGAGGGAGGAGGAGGAGGAGGATGAAGAAAAGGAGGACGTGGCGGAAGTTCTCGATGATGATACTTGCCGCGATTCCGCCGACCGTAAAAGTACAAGTGTAAATATTAAGGTAGAACCGCGCGAATCGGTGACGATGAGTTCGGGAAGCCAAGAGGCGTTCAAGGAGCATTACGAGGGACAGTCTTTCACGCCAAATAACGTCGACGTACATCGAATTATCCTTAAAGACGCGGCCGAGCCCGAGGACCAGCCGGAGGACGCCGTCGACGACGACAGACGGATCGACCCGACCATCCTCGTCACGCCGTACGAGACGTCCGCGAATCTCGACAAGTCCGACGCGGAGGAGCTCATTTTCTGCATGACGGATATCTCCACGGACGGCACATCGGTGGAGGATGAGCTGTCGCCGAGCGTGCCGTCAAGGAGCTCGCCGAACGACGCCGCCAAGGTGGCGGAGTCGTACTTCGAGCTATCCTTCTCGAGGGCGACGTCGACGAACACGCTGCTGATCGAGAATTCCGAGGGAGCGCACAGGAACAGCCAGGATTCCGGTACCGAGGAGACCGTTCTGACGCTCGACGACACTGTCGTCGGTACGACGGACGCGCATCCGCTGCCGCCGCCGCGCAGCAGCCTCCAAGAGAGCGTGGACTCCGGGATCGAGTCGGAATGCTCGTCGATATGCATCAGGGTGGAGTCCGCCGCCGAGCGGACGCTGGACGTCGTCGTGGTCCCGAAGAGGTCTCCGCGCGACGACAACGGTGTGGGCGACGACAACGACGAGTACGGGGAGTTTGCGTCGGACTTTCTTGCCAGGGAGACGCGACTGGTAGATAACGACGGCATGAACGACGGCGTCGCGCACTCGTATCTCAACAGCATCAAGTGCACGGTCGTCAGTACGACGACGCGGACCGTCGCCGACGAAGGCGTCGCGCATCCTCCCGCAGCCGTACACGGCACCAGGTGAGTATATCGAGCGCGGGTACCGGGCGGTGCCTTCTTCTCGGCTTCTCTTCGGAACTTCTTACGAGAACCCTAGAATGCGTTACGCCATTCACTCGGCGTAGCTGGCTTAGCAACGTAATCTCGACAGATAAGAAGAAAAAAATATTATATTCCGCACTGGGAAAAATATGCTTACAGACGCTCTCATAAATACGATGTCACGTGTTGAAAGAGCCAGACAAGATTCGTTGGGGTTTTAAGGAATCGCGTTCAGTTAAGAGGACCAAATGAGCCCTCTTCGGTTCACCATAGTTTCCACAACACAATTCAATCGGATATAAATTTCACAAAATTAAGTTTCCTCGAGGTTCAAGTGATTTCGTTATACTAGTCTCAGCTCAAAATTATTAAGACACAAGGATAATGTCAACAGAGATAATTGCACTTGAATGGATGATTTTATGCTATGCATTCACGTGGAAGAGCCATACATTCTAAGGGTTTAACGCCTTTCACTGCTTCGACTTTTTTTGACTTTCGCTTTTTGCACCTTATACGACATCAGCTTTTATTGTTGCTATTGCTGGGAACATTTGAAGAAGTTAAAGAAATAATCGCTAACCGCGGCGAGGGGTACAATTGCCTCGTTTCTTTCGCGGAATTATTTGGAGCATTCAAAAATCTTCAAAGACTCACGCGTCGTTACACAAGATTTCTTGGTGTAACAGAACTTTCAACACAACTTTTTCCACGACTTCTTGGCGATCTTTTCGTTCGCTTCCTTGCTACTTACTTTACCCTCGTCTATTTTTGACAAACACATTAACGTCTTTACTTTATTAACAAGTCATTAAAAGAAAAGTTTAATTATTACATTTGTTTTGTACACCTCTTGTTCCTACCTCGTTTGTATATAATATGTATATACAATCGTATTTTCTTTTTATTATATATGTACACATCTTCCTTTTGATATTTCCTCTGCTGTTGCACGTCTTTATCATGCATACTTCAATATACATTATATACTACAATTTTAAAATAAATTATTTATTGTTACAGTTTTTTCTAACGATAACTAGAATTTTACAATAAATCATTTAGTAAAAAATTTTAACTTTTTTTATTATTGTCTAATATTTCATTTAATTTTTCGAAAGCTTGTGCACAGCTTGTCTTTCAAAATGCAAAATGCATAATTTATATATTTGCACAGATATTAGTTTACGGGACGAAGACAATGTTTTATTTTTTTTGCAGCCCGAAATAATGTAGCGGAGGAAAAAGAAGAGAAGGCGAAGGATAGCGAAGGAAACAAGTCGAACGCGATCGAGTATGACGTCGACGATGATGAAATCGACGAATTCAAAGAAGTGATGAAGCAGCTCGAGCCAAAGTATCGGCGCTATGCCAACTGGCGGATTTGAATGCTGTTTGAAATTATATGTCATTCTTTTCGGAGGTCGTTGATGTAAAACAGATGCTTGGCTCCAAGGACTGTTGATTCTGTGGACACTTACAATTATACATCCTTCTATGGATTCTTAATTCCATGAATCTTTGATATTATAGATCTTCGGTTGATTTTCTTATCCTTCCGCGCTTTTGCACCTTAGAAGTTCTTAGTTTCTAGACAGAGTTTATTTTTAAAGATACTTGCCATTAGAAATTTTGACGAGTAGGAACTAGGAAACACTGTTTTGACGAATAATTGTTATGATAGACTCCTCTTTTCAATGATCTTTGTTTTAAATATTTGGTAGTATTTTTGTGTACACAGGTATTCTGCGTACACAGGTACCATGCATCTTTGAATTCAGATTATTAATCATTATTACTATACTTATTAGTACTATAGCACGAATAGTACTATAGTATCATAATATCTTGCATAGTACTATAGTACCATAATATCTTGCATAAGTAGCTCTTTATGGATTTTTGTTATCTTTCCTCTTACACACTTTTGAATCTGTAAAGTAATCTATTTTCGCAGATCCATGGTCTACAGATCTTTGGAGTTGTTGCGCGTCGAAACAATATGCGGAATTACGACGCGGATTTTGTTGACGACCCCCGTGGTAGAGGAAGTATACATAGCGAACGTTGAAAACTTAATTTTTAATTGTAACAAGTGTCTTATGTACTAGCTAGTTTTTTGTCGGTTATTTTTTATTTCGCGGGAAGGAGCTGTTGGAAAGTAGGGAAAGATGAAATGGAAAGTGTACATTAGACGATCGATTCTAGTCCCGAAGACAGTCGATCTGTCTTGGGAAATTGTAAACTTAACATGCACCACTGTCTCTCGCCGCGCGTAGATGTAACATGCTGGCAGTGATCGATAACGCCAGTGCTTCTTAAACTTACAAATCACGAGACACCAAAGGATAGAGTCTTTTCTTTGTCGTGCCTCGAGTCTCTGTGAAGATTTTTCTTGAGAAACAATGGCAGGCGAAAGTTACGATTATAGGGTGTTCCGCTACAATCATTGACGATGTCCTTTCAATTAGAAGTTAAACCGAAGACAGAGAAAGTGATGGTTGTTTCAATACTGATGCAACAATAAATAGTTAATAGAAATGTTAAAAATTGCTAATTTTCATTATAACAGATATCTATATTATAAATAAAAAAATATCTGTGCGCGCGTGTGTGTGTGAAAGGACATCTGGACGGACACCTTGTATATAAAACATAAGGGATAGTATAAACTTTTTCAGTGTAACTTTCTTTCTACGATTAAATCTTATTTGTGTTGGATGGATTACAATGAAATAGATATAACAAAGAATAAATATTTGTCGCAATTAACATACTAATCAATGTAGAATTATCTATTATATTTCCAGATTTTCGTGGAACACAGTTTAAGGAACACTGACCTAAAAAAAAAAAAAAACGTGGCGATTACCTTAAACGAAATACTTTAACGAATTATTACTTAAATGTACATCACTGTTAACTAAAACAGAAAAACTTCCTGAATGCCTTGTATATATAGTATATCGCAGAAAATATGACAATCATTAATAGATTACTCTCAAAGAAATTTGAAGCTGGCTTCTTAATCTAATTTAAATAGATATTTAATATTTATTAAAATAATTTATAGGACAACTTAATACCGGCATTTAATATTGAAACTTAAGAGATGCAAGTTTCAGGAATATAAATAAATAAAAAATAAGATTGTTTTTTAAATAAATTCGAAATTCTGTTTGCATCTAATTTTAGATATTGATTATAAACATATTTAATGTTAAAAATTAAATGATGCTCAAAATTCAATATTGTAGAACCAATAATAAAACCTTTAGGTTTAATTTTTGACTCAACAATGTTGAATTTTTAGCTTCATTAAGAAGGTTTTTATTGCTGATTATCATATTCTCTGAGATGTTCTGTACATTTATGTATATTTGTGTGTGTGGGTTGTGTGGTATGTAATGTGTGTATTGATTGCAGGAGAACGCGATCGAGAAATCATTCGCGGTTACTGAGTGATCGCGCGTTACATCACAGACGATAAGTTTCGAAGGTGACTCGAATCTGTGTTTTGTGAGAGAACTTAAATGAAGTTTCAAGAATACGAGGCAAGAAAATGGTTCTTATCTTTTACACTATCGTAGTTATATTTTTTGAAAGTGTAAAGCAATTATCTTTTTTGCACGTTTGTAATTTGCATAAAGAAATGAAAATAGCTTAAAATCATTTGCAATGTAGGTGAAATCCTTATTACAATATACAAATATATATATATTTATGTATATTGTAACAGTTGTGTGTGTGTATGTATACACACATATATATACACATATATATGATTTTCTTATCTTAATTACCAGGCAGATTTATATACATGTATACTTTTTATGTAAATAAGATGTACCTTTTGTACCTTTCACGTAGGATTAAGGTTTATTAGGAGATTAACTTTGTTGCTTTATGTTGCGTTTTATTTATTAACATTTAGAGCGCTTGGAAAATTGATGCAATTTTTGCCGAGCAACACTGTACTTTGGTATTATATACATATATACTTTTTTTTATATCGTGTACGTTAAAAACAGATTCGAGTCTCGTCGAGGGTATCGTCGAAAGTTATCGCGTTTAGGTAGCTCGCAATTTTCGGAAAAACAAAATACTAATTATTCTATTATTGTATGTTAAATTATATCTCTCGTTTTTTTTGTGGTTATTTACTCTCTTACAAATCTCGTTACAAATGTAAATATATATACATACATATGTATTATAATATATATATATATATATATATATATATATATATATACATATACATACGTACATCATATTTATGTATGCATATGTATATGATATAGATACATATATATTCGCCACGTTGTTAGTGGCTAATGTTATGTAGAATAAGATCGTCGCCCTTGCGATGGTGACAACTACAAGCATTCTTGTACCTGTCTCGCGCTGAGTAATAATTGCACGTGCAATTATGGCTATTTTTTACTCTTGCGTCTTGCAATTTGTGAAACAGTAAAGTACAAGCGCAAATTTCTATGTATTCTATTGACAATAAGTAACAATTAATCGGTAAATTTTTGGTATTCTTTTACGTATTTGACCAAGCGGATGGTGGTGATAAGTGGGAGACAAACAAATTAGTCAGTCGCACTTGTCCGCATACATTTCGCGCCGATATCTTCATTGAACATCTCCGGCAGCCAACTTAAAGTTACGATTTGAGTCGCCAAAAGATACTTTGGCAAATTAAATCCGGCAAAGCGGTTTTTCATCAACTGAGGAATTTTATCGAGAGATCAGACGTTGCGCGTGCAATTAGAGCGTGTTTCAATTCGCGACATGTACAATTCCCTGTGCTAGAACTATACATATATATAATAATTTTATGAAATTGCAGTTGCACGCGCACTTATTTCCCAGTGAAATGCGAATGTTAATCCTAAACTATGCCATGCTCCAAAGCTGTGGTCCAGAATGATCACGGATGTTGTAACTCAGACCGAAATTGTACAAAGCGTTAATCGTACAAAGTCGAAGGACGATCTCCTTCTACCCTATCGTTCCCAAAACAAATACGTTTGAATACTAGGAAAAAAAATTTATAAAGCTTGCAAGATTTTTGTAACGATTTCTCTATTCAAGTGTATTTTAATACGATTATACCGGGAAGGAAAGGGTCGAGATTTAGGTATGTCTACTCTCGCGTAATGAATCTCTCGTCAACTCGCGACAAATTTAATCGTTTGACGGAGAAGCGGGAAGCGGGTGATGCTTTTTGCTGCAAGCAAGAAAATTCGAAGAATTAATTTTTGAAAATTCGTAGAGATATATATATCTTTGAAGAAATACCGCCGAGCTCATTTCGTTCCCTCGTCGCTTACAGCGCGTGAAAATATCCGGGAAAAAATGAACTCGTTGGTTTCTTTACGTTGAATATTTGTAATAATTTATGATTTTAAGGAAATAGAAAATGTGTATCATTGTTAGAGATAATGAAATTATTAATATAACAATAATTGTATAGCAATTGGTACAAATTGGTTTCGACTGACAGAGTGATTCGAGATCTTTTCTTACGACGATCGAGCCGCTTATTTGTGTGTATATCTGTTTTTCTAAAAATCGAGATATCTATTTGGAATATCTTTTCTAGACCGGTGACACTGTTTGCGAGTCTCTTGTTGTTGTTGAAAACCGTAAAGGAATCCTTTTCGTTGGAGTTCTGGGAACAACGCTAACAATTCGTCTCCTAGATCGCTCGATGTACACACATGTGTGCGAGGGTGGATGTCGCGGGTGAATGCGCGTGGTAGTCTAAATATGTAAATAATTATTGCCGAACGGCACCGTTTACGAATGTCCTGAGAATAGATGTAGTATATGAAAGAGAATTCTATATATGTATATGAGAGAACACAGATTGAGTTTGACAGATTTTACTGAATCGACGTATGAGAGAATAAAGAGGATTTAATTATAATCGTGTGGTCCGATATTTTTTTTCCCCTACATCGAGCGTCATCGTTATTATCTTTAGATTCTTACATCCCACGTTTAATGATAAATATATGACCTTACGTAGCTCGATAACATTGCGTATGACTTTATTTGACCGGACGAATCAAACTCGTAATTGAACAGTCGCAAGTGCTAAATGCAGATTATCCATATCTTGAGATTTCTCTTTAACTAATATTTCTTTTTACCTCGACTTATAACGCTATTGTATTTCATTGGTATTTTATTTCACAGTTAAATAAATTGTAGATGAAAGATGTCATTCTAAACAATCATTTAACAATAATTACATGATTTTACAATCTAATCACATATTTTGTGAGATTATTCCGCATGAAAAAAAGGATGAAAGAAGTAGACATAGTAGACATATATGTACATTACAAATAGATTGAAAAGATGGTATAAGATCGTTATAAAGTGAGTAATAATATACATATATCTATATAGGGATCATAAGCTCCGAATAAAAGCTTCGGTTTTACGTATGTTTATTAAAGCTTCCGCAATATACAATTTATTAATCATCGTTTGCACAACCTTACGTTTCTCCTCGCGGCGTGAACTAGAAGATAAATTGCACTTTTGTACCAAAAGTGTCCGACAGCCGCTGCATGGCTCGATACTTAAATTTTCTGTTTCTTTTCCTTTTTTTTCTTTTCACAACCTAATCCTTCGTTACGAAGCGGTACGTCCTCGATCATGCTTGTGTTCTTCGATTTTTTTTCTTTGATACAATGCCGGCATTGGAAGATTATCGTTTTTTACCATCGACGACGCGATGTAATAATAATATATATAATAGAATTATTTCGGAAATAACGCTCAGATCTGTACAACCAAAAAATTATACACTCACCGGTCTCGTACTTATACTCATTTCTATTCTCATTTCTTCATTAAATCATTTCTTTTAATATTATAATATATATAATATAATATAATATATATATATATATCTATGCATGTAAACCTATATAAATGTACATATACTGTCGATTCTGTGTACTTGTCGAGTTTACATGCTTTACACGGCACCACGCGGATGAGTATTTAGGACAGCGCGATCGCTCGTACAAATGAACAAACGAGAATTAATTAATAATCTTTTGCGACTTTACGCGAATGTCGAATCAATTTTAATCCTCCTTCCAACAATCTCTTCGACTTTATGTAGGTCCTTAGAATGTACAGGGTGACCTGTCATCCTGACCTGTAGGTCGGTGCAACAACCGGTACACAGGTTGGGAGAAATTTACATAAGTTTTGGAGAGAAACTTTAAATCTCAACGTTCATGTAATTTCGAAGGATCTACAGACGATATTGAAAACCGAAGGATCAATGCGCATTGCTAGATCTTAGATCGCTGAATATCCACAGGCGGTCTCATTCGACCGGAAGTTTTAATGGATCTTTAAAATTTATCAGTTCCATGAACATCCGATGTTATGAATTTACTCAACTCTTTGCGAACTTTTTACCGCTTGTGTAAAGCTATTTCTATACAAATTTTAGAATCCATAAATCTCGATTTTATCGACTCCACAGATTCTTGAGTATCTATAATTTCATAATTTTCAATTTAAAACATATGGTATTTTTCGAGCTATAAATTTTAGCCATTGATCCTAGTTTTAGGTTTCTACATTCAAATTTCCGTTATTTCTTAATTTTTAAAGATCGTTTCCTCTTATTTTGTCGCAAAGGTTGTATATTCAGTGGACTTTCGGATCTAGATATATGTATCGTAGAAAACAGAGAAAGAGAGAGAGAGAGAGAGAACAGGTAGCTGCACCTAAGGGGTATTGTGACATAACAGAGTCCCCGTTTGCGTTGCGCGTAATGACTTTTGTGACAAGAAAAGACTGAGATTCAACAAATTGGTCGCGTCGTATCGTCGATGTGTTCGCTTAATAATTAATCAACGAATGTTGTTTCCTGGTCGAGGAGCACTCGTGTATTTTTTCAGCCATTTGATGGCATACACAGGATACCGAAGCCCTTGCTTACGCGTGCCTCGTTTATGCGATATACAACAAGAAAACGGCATGCACATAAAAGAGGCCTTTAGGTTCTCATTTCGTTACTCAGTACCGTTACGTTATTCCTAGTTCAGAAATGAACAAAACACAAAAATGGGATAACGAAGAGATGGCTCATTGCAAGAAATCCTCAAGCACAAAATATTGCATATTTGTTATACAATTATAATACTATGATACTATATAATAATATGATATTACTGTATATAAGATAGATTTAAATCTTGTGATATGTAACCGCGAAGTACCCAGATTTTTTTCAGATCGCAAATTTTCAATTTTACATCTTGGTGTTACGTGCCATTTATATTCTATTTCTCTATCGTTTATATGGATCTACAAATCCTTAATTTCACAAATTTTAATTTCTTTTATCCATAGACACACACACACACACACACACACACACACACACACACACACACACACACACACACAAATTCAATCTTTCATGTGAATTTGTAAAAACAAAATTCTATCTTTGTATTCGTTTTTTGTAAAATTTGCTTAATTCATCGGCTTTACTTCGCTCTTAAATTTCAAACAAAACGCCACCCCTGCATTATCCCATTTTTGTGTTTCTAACAATAATTATTAAGCATCAATGTCAATATCGTCAATATTTAACGACATTCACATTATTTCGACTAATACGTAATCGTTATCTCTGATTAAAAAAATCGCCTATCGAGCATAAGTGTTTTTCAACCAGTACGCATACGACGCCAGTTAGTATAAAAGTTTACAACACGCATTCGCAACTTTCATGTGTATATGTACATTTCTTTCCCAAATAAAACTTTCCGCCTTCTTCCTTCACCCGCTTACGGTAAATAATATATTATTATTATATTAGAACGCTCTCAACACGTATCCATCCTAAATGAATTTGGCATAGGAACCTTGTTAACGCACGCATTGTTGAGCTCCATCTCTAATCAACAATTCTAATACTGTTCGTTCAACCGATACGAATCGCGCGAAATCGATTTCACCTGCTTCCGAGAATGGTCACGAATGTTCCATGACGCGAAGCCACGCCTCGTAAAATGTTTCTACAAAAATGTATAAAGTACGAATTAATACATAATTACAGATTGTTGTATATACAAACGTACAGTCTCGTCATGGAATGGTATACGACAATATATATATTATATTTAGATTAAATAAACTTACGATTGACCTTCTCTTGTATAACTACTTGTACAATATTAAATCTCTAGTTAGAAAAAAACAATAATTGCTTGATTTACAGATCTATGGGTGTGCGATCCACTTGGTGTTCCAAACGCTCTTGGAAACATTTCATCCTTGTTGTTTATCAAATGTTAAACAAGGACAAAATGATACTCTGAAGCGTTTGAAGCGTCTAGTGGATCGCACCATACGATATAAGATCCTTGGATCCGTCGATTATTGCTTGCGAATTCTTAGAATTTAGAAAAACTCGAATTTTTTAGTACATGCTTTTCTGAAGACTTAATTACAGAATGTATTCTCTTATTTAAATCCTAATTGTACAAGGCCCCTAGAATAATTTTAATGGCATGAATTTTTATATGTTAGATATACTGGATTCTATCCATGATTCCGAAAATTTTCTCCGACAGTCCCCGGATCCATGAATCCAATATTCGTAATAAAATTCGGCGGAATATTACAGTTAATTAATATTTGTTTTATATGTCTGCGTTCTATAGATTTAACTTGTTACTGTCTTTAGTGCCAATCAATGTGTGAGATCAATAAAAAAAGGAACAGTTTTCTAACGGAAAAGATAAAATTATAAGCGGTATGTAAGATGTTCCGATAGTAAAATATAGTATTTTGTTAAAATTCACATTATATCCTGAATTCATCTCGTCCATTATCTCTTATCGTGTTAAAACTGTCTCAAAAAAAGAGGCTGCCAGTTAAATCTATATATTAATTTTCCAGGTCCATTATACCCAAATTCTATTACAAGCTGTAATCCGTAGCAGATTGCTCAAACGTCGGTGACTCTTATCGATGTTCGAGAAGAGTTCAAGATTATCGGTGGCCGAGATGTGGAACTCGAAAGTCGAGATTCCACTGTAACGTGGGTTCAGTTCGTCGCGTGACTGTTTCTACGTCTTAAAAACACTCTGCTGTTGACCGGGTAGACTCTGGTCAAGAGTATGAGCGAGCTGCCCAGGGCTAGTTTGACGGGTGCTTGGCGGCCGCCGGGTAGCCTGATGAACACCGTCGCCACCGCCGCGACACCGTCGTCGGTGGGCTCGACAGCCACCGGTCTCACGTCGCTGTGAAAGCTCACGTGCTTGCCCCGCCTGCCCTTACGTTGCGGCGAGCTCGGGCTACACTCGCCGCCGTCCCGGTCGTAGAGTATTGTCGCGGAGGCAAACGGTCGTTTCGCCATGTGCAGCATCTCCACGACATGACGACGTCGGGCACGGCGTAAGTCCGCCGTCTGCTTCGCCTTCCACGCGACTACGCACACCGCCAGGAATAGGAAGAAGCAGGAGAAGAAGCACGAGAAGAAGACGAACAGATCGATGTGCAGTTGATCCTGACGGAAAAAGATCATCCCGTAAGCGGCGCGGCCGTTCATCTCCAGATTCGCCGGGTCGATCGCTCGTAGCGCGATGTGAAACTTGGTCTGGCCCAGCTCGTGCTTATCCTGCGGCAACGTCAGTACCAGTCGATTCGTCAGATTACGGATCACCAGAAAGGTGTTTCGCCTCTCGATCGTCAGAAAGCTGGCCAGGTCATCTTCGAGCCAGCGCTCCATCACGAAATACTGCGGCCCGGTATTCCACCGAGTCGGCTCTGTAGTGGTACCGTTAACTGCTCCAAAGTGAGGATGAAATTCAACAATCTGGAATCTGTTGGTGGGCTGATCAGGCCGCAATCTGAATCTGTTATCTAGCTCAACCTGTGGATGTAATGAGTATTTATGACATCTTTTTGATAGATAGATATAAGCATTAAAAATTTATAAATGTATAAAAATTGGTAATAATGTAAATCTATTAAATATGAGAGATATATGTGTTTGATGCAGTAAATTATCGTTTTTGATATTAGCATAATGGCAAAGTGATCTAAGTTTATAGATCGTTTAAGAGTTTAAAGATTTAAGATACAAAATAGAAAAAAAAAGGGAAAAACATTAGATATGTCCAAAAAAAAGAGAAAATGGGTCACTGACGAAATAAACTGATTATTTTTATTTGCAAAGATAAATTAGTTTGCAAATGGAAAAATTAAATAAGAATCCGTACATCTTGATATCCAGTCGATGAGTTCAAAGTGACGACGAAGGAATCATCCCGAGGACTCAAGAACAGATCCAATGCACCTTGGGTGACATCCACCGTCACTCTGATGTCCACGTTCATGAATCGCGGTTGCACCATGTAGAAGACGGTTTGGCCAGGGTTTAGGGGCTTCGGTTTCAACTTGCACTCGTCTGAAGTAAAGAAATGGAGTAAAATCTCATTTTAGACGCACGAAAACGGCAAAATATCGAATAGCTTATAATAGAAAAAAGAGGATACGAACCGATATTTCCTCCATTTCCTCCACACAAAATAGAACGTTGCAATTTAAGAAGAAAAATAATTACTTGATCAAAGTGTCGAATTTGTTGAGTATAAATACATACATTGTGAAATAAAATCATAGTATCGGTATTTTTTCGAAATAGTATTGATTGATACTAATGTTAATTATTTATTTTCACATCAATAAAAAAAAATCACAGAAGTGATTGGGAAATAGAAATGCTATTACGAGTAAAATGTTAGATAGACCGTTGAAAAATAAAAACATTATGCAGATGAAGATCTTGTAAGGTAATTTTTGTGCATTGAATTAGTTGTTGTATAAAGATTTAGTTTATCATTTGCACGGTTTTACGCTCACCTATTAATTTCGAGTCGAAGCACATTTTATTGTCGACCGTGACGGTCTTGTAGCACTGGTGACCCATCGTCGGAGTGCCGGCATAATTCTCCCTGCACTTGCTGCATTGCACCATCCAGCACGGCGCGACGCCCGTGTTCGTGCCCTTCACGGGGCCGCTGATGCAGGACGGCTCGCTCTCGGTGTTGTTGCCGCAATTGCACTTCTCGCCGGTCACGGGATCGCACGTGAAGCCGTGGCCGTGGCACTCGCAAGACCGACACACGTCGCGAAGGTCCTCCGTCCCGCGGAAGTATCCGGTCATGCATTCGCCGCACTTGTCGCCTCTCGTGTTGTTCCCGCAATCGATGCACTTCGCTTTCGCCACCGGTCCCTCCCCTAGCTGTTTGTTCAGCTTCTCTGTCGGCATCTTTTTCAGCGAGTCCGGATCGGGCACGGTCATGCTGTCGTTGATGCAAATCCGAGTGTGGCCGTTGCAGTACTCGAGACACGGCACGCACTGACCGTTGTCCGCGGGATTGCCGACGTATAGAGGCTGGCACTTCTCGCATTGCTTCCCCATCGTGTTGTTGTGACACATCGTACAGTTGTCGAGCTTGTCCGGGCCGGCGCAATCGCTGTGCCCGTTGCACTGGCATTGAATGGAGCAGTTCGAGCCGACGTAGCCGAAGTCACAGCGGCAGAGATCGGGCTTCACGCACGTGCCCCTCACGCAACCCTGCGTGCACATGGGCACGCAGATCTTCTTACCAAAGTCGTTCCCCCAGGTGGTCTCAGTCTTGTAACCGTCCCCGCATTTGCACTCGAAGCCCTCCTCCAGGTCAAAACACTTCTCGCTCTTCGGCGAACACGTATGATGTCCATTCTCGCACTCGTTCTCCGGTGGGCAGCGGACGTAGTGCCAGGAGAATTCCGGTTTTGGAGTCGCGTTGAGCAACGACATCGTAGCGTTGTCCTGCGCCTCTAGAGAGTCCACGTGATACGGATGCAGCGTCGTGGTGATCGGCGGCGCCTCGACCTCCGGGAAGTGTTGACGATAAAGCATCTCGCAAGTACCGCCGGCCGGATGGTCCGCCGGTGCTTCGAGCGATCCCTCCGTGCATATTCCTTGACCGGTTGTATTGGCAGAGTCCAACGAACACCAGCCGCAATGCGAGTGCTTCAGGCAGGTGCTGCACTGCTTGAACACCGAGCACGGCTCCGGGCAGTGATCCATGTCCGGGCTACGCAGCACCAAGCCGCAAACTCCGCCGGCGCAGTAAAGTGGCTGGTACGATGGGGAGATGCACTCGTTCAATTGCGTAGACCACCGGCACTCGCTCCATCCACCTTCGGCCCCGGTACCCTTCAGGCAGCTTCTGCAATCCTCGTGCTCGGAGCACCTCTTCTCGCACTGCGCGCTGCTCAGCTTGATGCTGGACCGCTCGAAGATTTCAAGCAGCACGCAGTTCCAGTCGTAGACTGGTTCGCTCGTTAGCTTCAGTCCCAATTCGTTGGTTTTCAGAACCTGCCTCGTCCACACGCATTTGTCCAGGCTGTTGCATTTCTCGCAGTCGCTCGCCGGGCACAGCCGTTCCCCACATTGACTCACGGTGGTCACCGATGAACTGCATTTGTTCGACTTCTGCTGCTCGTCGCAGTCACTTCTCGTCGAGATGCACTTGCCCATGCCGTGCGGACAGTTGGTGCACCACTTACAAACCGGGTCGTGCTCTTCGTAATACGGCCATTTCGCAAGACACTCCGTGCAGGTCCTGAAGTTATCGCAAGTTCTGTTCGTCCACATCGAGTTGCAGGACATCCCGTTTGATCGTTGTGCCTGAGTCACGTTGATGTCACACTTGTCGCCTCGGTTGCTCGACACCTCGTTCGAGAAACAGAGGGAGGTGTTGGTGCCGTTGAGAGTGGTGACGGCGCAGAACGAGCAACCGAAATATTTTCTGCACGTGTTCTTATCTTTCCACAGATTGCACAGATCCTCCGGTATGTTGATCAACGTGACGTGACTCTTGATACCACCGTCGAAGCCGCCAACAATGTAAACGGCGTTCGACTCCGGATCGGCATGAGTCATCGCGTGGGCATACGCCGGCGGGGGCGGCCTGCCGATCGTCTCCATGTCTTTCGTTATTAAACTTATCCACATATTGCACGAGTATTTGTAAGCTATTAGCGAGTCCGATGTGTTGTGAGGATTCTGCCGACCGCCAAATATCACCATGTATTCGTCCGTCGTGACCGCGGAATGAAGGAATCTAGCTTGAGGTAAACTGCTGCCATCGGTGAAATCTTCAAAGGGTGGCAGTACAGACCACGTTCGTGTCTTATACTTCAAGGCGTACAATTTGTTCGAAATAAACGTTCTATTTATCGCATAAGTGTAGCCACCGAAGACGTAGAAGCTATCGGACTTACTGTGATATACCGTGGAATGGCCGTAAACACCTAGGGGTCCGTTCCCTGTAGTGTTCACTGTGTCCCAGGTCTCAGTCTCCAGATTGAACTCCCAGACAGTGTCTAGATATCCGTACTTAGGACTGAAACCACCGATCAGAATCAGGCTCTCCGATTCTCCGTCTCTACGCAAGGTCAATGTGTGACCGGCTAAAGGCAGTGGCTCCTT
This sequence comes from Temnothorax ravouxi, assembly GCA_030770255.1. NCBI lineage: Eukaryota > Metazoa > Arthropoda > Insecta > Hymenoptera > Formicidae > Temnothorax > Temnothorax ravouxi. The sequence continues at coordinate 33,626 of JASTWP010000236.1, read as the reverse complement.
CTTTGACTCGTCCTGCACGATTTGGCTCCATCGCTGGTTCTGCAAACTGAATTTCCAAAAGTCGTTGAGGGTATTGTTCGACAGTCCTTGTACGTCCTCGTCCTTCATTGATAGGCCACCATAGACGTAGATCTGTTGCCTACTGTGAACAATTTCGGCGGCGTGAAAGTAGCGGCCCTGCGGCATGGACGCCTCCGACGTAGATTCCACTGTCACTGGCATCCACGTGTTGTTCTTTGTGTCGAAGAGTCTGATGTCGTTCAGAGGCCCGTGACTGAGCGAGTAACCGCCGAACATCCACAGACTGCCGCGCCGATCGGCCACTAGGCTGTGTCCGAAGCGCGGCAGCGTCTTCCTCAAGTGATCCAGATGATCGGCCAAATATTCTGAATTGAAAAGTTCCGTAAATATTAGTTGATAGTTTTTGAGCTGGATTGAGCAATCGCGACCGCCGTAGCCTGGCACGCAAACGCAACGGCCATAGCCCTTGTCGCAGACGCCACGTTTCTCAGAAGCAGTGCAGTTATTCGGACAGATCTCCACGTCGCAGTTGATGCCGACGTAACCGGATTTGCAGAGACAGTTACCGTTGCGGCACTCGCGGTTCCCCGGGCAGTTGTTGCACGTCATTATCACGTAGCTCGCATTAAAACCCTCCACTTCGTCCAGCTGCTTATAGTGCACTGTTAGAAACCCGGATTTTGCCTCCACCGTCACTGGATAGTTGGTGCTCTCCGTGCAATACACGCCCATATATATATATATATATATACATATATATATATATATATATATATATATATATATATATATATATATATGTATATATATATATATTCTTTAATATTTAATATATATATATATATATATATATATATATATATATATATATATATATATATATATATATATATATATATATATAGAGAGAGAGAGAGAGAGGGAGAGAGAGAGATTCTTACTTGAACTGCTAGTAGCACTCTCATTTTAGCAACGTTACTGAGTTCTAGATGATTTGTTGTTATTCTTGGACATACCCGCATTTCAGCAGGTAATGTTCTGTCTTTATTGTGTAAGATTCGGAAATAATCCCATTTTATTAATTTTTCCTCCGGACTGAGCTAATAATAGAAATAATGCACTAATAATAATCTTAATTTATACAAAATTATTACAATTCTTCGAATTTTTTTTCAAGTTTAAAAATTACAATCTGAACAGTGTAACAGACATAATTATATATAATAATTTAATTAGTTATTACCTGTAATGGTGTTTTATATAAACGATTTCTTATCGTCTTAATTAAGTGTGGCGTATCGGAGAAAACATATACATAACGTCCATTAACTGTTGGATGATGAAAACTATTTTTCAAGTTATCTTTTTTACCGCATACGCCTACTGTAGTCCAAAACTTTCTATTGGTGGCTGCACCATCAGTAATCACTCCATGGATCTTGGCACCAATATTTTCTAATAATATAATAGCCTGTAATAAATAAGCATAATTAAAATATCATATTTGCAATTCCGTACAACTTTTGTTGGATTAAATACTTTAATTTATAGCATACTTTAATTACAAGCTGTGCAATCATTTCTCCTGATACTGGTCCTCTAGAGGCAAATACTGCGATCGGTTGAGAGTAAAAATCCGCTATTGGGTGAAACATTATTACCAATCCATGATTAGCTTTTTCATCAAGATTTGATGGTTGTGGTCCATCAATGCCAAAATCAATTAATCCAGTGTATGTAAGTTTTCTCGAATTAACATAAATACTCTCTCTGAGGTGTATCTCATCAAGCAATATTACACCATGTTTTTGCTTATCTTCTTTTTTTTCCAATACCAATTTGAACATTTCAAAAAATTTTTTATCGAAACCACACGGAGTATCTATTAGAGAAAGGTACCTGCAATTTTGTTTATTAAATATAGAATATGTACATGTATATCAATATGATACGTGATTCAATTTGTTTCAATTGCTGCATTCATAAAACGTAAATATTTCTTGTTAATTATTGTAATCATTGCCAAAAATAAATATTTTGTATTAGATAACATAGTAATTATACGACATTAAATGAGCATTTATTTCCACGAGTACGAATTGTAAAAAACTGTATTTAAAAACAATTGTATAGCTTATTGACTAAAAATTTTATATTGCAAAACACTATTTTAACGTGTTTTATACTTGCCTTTGTATAGTTCTCACACATGGAAGAGGTAATATCTGATTATCTCGTAAAAAATTGTATGTAGTAGGTGACTTCATACGCATTAACAAACATAATAAAATCCACTCCTCATTATATTTGCGAGATTTTGGATTTGAATATTTTGTGGCTTGTATTATTTCATGTATTACAATAAGTTGATTGTTAGGAATTTCTTTATTCTTCAATTGATCTTCTATAGTTTTTGCAGATGTTTCTCCAACTTTCATCATACAATTCATAAGCTCTTTTTTCAACTTGTCTGCTACATATTTGTTTCTTTTCTTCGCTTTTTCTGTCTTGTAATATTTCTTCCGTAACAATAACAATTTTTTTTTATTTTGTGTAGTAGTTGCCGTAGTTGCTGACAATCTAATTCTTTTAAGTGACTTGACCATTTTTGTTCGACGGTGCTTTCGTCTCAACGAATTTTTTATATTGGAACAAAACTTACATATCTTTAATAAATGTGATATAATTAATCTACATTTCTTGTGTCTCCACATGCCAGAGATGTCTTTGTAAGCCAGATCATATCCTATTTCTTCAATTTCATTGGATACATTAACAGCACCCAAGCACACGTTAAGATTGTTTGAAAGATGTTGGTAAAGAGGGAGAGATTGTGTATCACATGCCATCTGTCGTGTTTATGTTGTACTGAATCGTTCGTTGGAAACGCGGCAGATGGCGTGTACTGCTTATTTTACTGCGTTCAGAATAGGAATTGTATGTTGCTAAGCGCTTTGCGTTGCCAGCGTTGCGCGCCGGAAAACTAACAGGCGAGCGGAGCGTGAGACTACGCTTGCGCGAGATGTGGAGCAACGAGCTCGTGTCGCGAGGACCGGGCATTCCTTGCACGACTCTCGATCAAGTAACAACGTTCTCTCATGCTGAGACGATTCGGTTGTGTGATAAATATCGTGTTAACGATCGTAATATTCTTGTCTGTCTGAATTGGAGCGTTTAAGTATTTGTGATTATCCTGGCAATGAGATAGTTCTTGCGAACAACGAGGGAAAGCCGTCGTCATATACGAGGACGAGAGACGATCGGCTCCAGAGCCACGAGCAGAGAAGGACCGCCGCCATTACGAAAGGGAGTCTTCTCTCGTGGATTGACGATCGCCGCCATTACGAGAACGAATCTTCTCTCGTAGAAGGACGATCACCGCCATTACGAGACCAAGTCTCCTCTCGTCGAAACGAGATCCTGCTGTGAGATGAGAAAATACCCGGTTGGGTATCGTAACATGAGTAGTAATCCTGTTGAGGATTAGATAATTCCAACGCAGCGATTCTTCGGTTCTCAGGTAACATTTTGTAGTTAAGGCCATTGTTCACAACACGAGTTGCCCTGGTTTAACGGATATTCCGACCAGTTACGAACTTTGGTTACAGAGAACGGAAGAGCTACCTATCCAAAGGGGAAAGTGAGGTCTCAGTACTTCACTTTAAATAATAGTGAGCTCATTAAAAGGTCTTTTCCTTTCGTGGTTGCAACCAATACAATTAAAAGAGTAACTTTTATTCTATGCAATTGGCCATTGCTTTAAATCGAGTCATATTAACATGAACGTTTATAGAAAAGAGAATTCATTGATAATGTTGTTAAACATCTCAATATAAGTTGAACTACGTTTCATAAGACTTCGCGTACGCAAAATTCAAGACACTGTTTAAGAGACACGTTTATTATTCTAAAGTTAAGGTGTAATTATTTCTCTGCGTTCGAGACTTCACATTCGTTACATAACGTTTTTACATTTGATATTATTATGTTCGAAGTGAATTGTGATATTGATTTTCCTTTCATAAAAACCGATTGTTCTATTACATAACAGAATAACACAACTCGTTTTCTACTGGAATGATGCGTCATATACTTGCTACTTGACATTAATTATGTGCATTGACAAAAGTTAAATAAACGAATTCATATCACATCTTCTTTTTCTCCTTTCGAGAATTGTTAATGTACCACATATAATATTGTTTTTATAGGATAATCCTTTTATCCTTCAAGGAAATTCTTCTCTAAACAGTAACTACAACAAGACGTTTGATTCCAGGAGATTGAATTATTATTATTATCATGTATTGATGCGTTTCATAATATTATGTTTATTAACCTTATAAATGAACTACTACGAATGATCCCTTTATTCAAAAGACATTCTTCTGATCTCTTAAATTGCTATAAACACGAATCCTCAAGTTTACAATGTGAGAACTATCTCAAATAAATACTTCATGATTGAGATGAAATATCAAACAACTACAATATTGAAAGTTCATAATAAGGGAATTATTCAAGAGTGAATATATTTCTTTGTGCCTTTATGCATTGAATATGTCATCGTATATTACTATGTATGTAAACATGTTTATTTTTTGATTATTGCCATATTAATTCTGAACAGTGATTAATACACAATCTTTCTCTTTCCATTTTGAATAATGATTGATGTGTCGTTTCTTTTCTTTTCTGAATTCACGATTAGTTTTTACTAGCCAGCGTGCAACTCTAACAAGATTATTCACCGAAAATAATGTTTCTTTCAATTGTTCGACACTTTCAATAATGTTATGTATTTGTAAATCAAATGGAATATCTATAATAGGCTGTTTTAAGATGTTTATTTCTAACAGCATATTTTCTTTGAGTATAACTTCTTTTTGCAGATAGATAATGCATTTATCTTCATAATTCTTGATTGTACTAACCATTGGTAAATAAAATATCAATAATTTTATGTTATTATTAAAGTGTTTCATGTATGTCCATTGTGGCGGTATATGTAAATGTTTATTATCATTAAATGATAGTGATGTTAGATTTTTGTTTTCTCCATTATCGATATTGAATACTTCAGTATTTAAAACATCTTCAATTTTAGATTCATTTTCTTTCTGAATATTAATTTGCGTTTTTTCTGTTTCTTCTGTCCAAGGAAATATACTTGGAATTGCACCTTTACGTAAACGTGGGACTTTGAATTGTGCAGACTAAAAAAACAAAATTATAAGAAATGCAATAAAATAGTAATATAAAATTAAATTCCTAAGTTATTACTGACATAGTTAAGTAATTAATAATTACGTGACAATTAACATTACTTACCACACCGAGAATATGTCCTTTATCATCACAAATAGTACGGTTCCATAATATGTCTGTTTGTAAAAAATGTTTTTCACAAACTGGTTGTTTAGCTTTTACAATAAAGTCTTTTCGTTTTAAAGCTGACTGCCATAGCTTTATCATATTTTCATCTTTCGGAACATAGAAAAAATGCACCTTTTCTTTATTAGAATCGTACCCAGAGGTACATCCTGGAGCTATACACCGTGGCATTGTAGAAAATCACACTATTCACTTTACTTTTTACGCACATTCAACACTCAAGAAAGTTGAGAAACCGATTAACCTCTTTAACATAAAACGTAAACAGGCATGAATGTCAGGTAGCGCCGCGTAGTGGCCAAGTGGACATTACGTAGCCATGCGTAACAAAGGATTTCAAGAGTGGTGTCAGAAGGCTGGGCATTTCTTTCCTTCCAAGTATTCTTCCTTACTTCCCTTTCCACTTCTCTATCTTCTGTACTTTCTTTTCACCTCCCTCTTCTTTCTGGTGCAGCTCCTATCCCACCAATTTTTGTGCCCTATTTTCCTTTTCTTCTTTATCTTGATTTCCTTATAAACTAAGGTTCCAAGGATCCAGTTTTTAATTTTCTCCTATTTCCTATCCACTGACTCTATTTCCTGGTCCTCGTTTTTATTCCATACCTCCGTCCTCTCCTTGTATAATTTTCTTGCCTCTTTGTTCCAACATATAATCTTCTTTGACACATTTTGTTCCTCTTCTTCCTCTTCTGTCCACCCCCCTATTTGTCTCATATTCTCCTCTTGCTCCAGTAACAAGGTCAGAGGCAAATGATCTGAGTCCACCCTGTCCCCTATCCTAAATTCCAACACTTGTTCTTGCGCACTATCGTTTACAATTTCATAATCGATTACCGAGCACCCTCTCGCACCCACATACGTATATTCCCCATCCCAATCCCCTTCTGTACATCCATTCAAAAAATGCCATCTTTTTTCATTTATCATATCCACAAAACTTCTCCCGCCATCTCCTAAGATTTTATCCTTACTCTTCTTTTCAAAGTCATACTCATCCTCCCTACACCCTCCTAAGTTTCCTATTCTAATATTAAAATTGCCTCCTACAATAATATCCTCCCATTCGCATCCTTCGCATTGCTCTGTTATTTTTGCCATTATCTCTTCAACATCTTTTTTTGCTCCTACATTATATACTATAAAAATATTTAGTCCTTTTTTTTTACTATTCTCGTTCGTGCAATACTTTCAGTGATCATTATACTTTCATTTTTCTCCACTTCTACCCCCCAGTCTTTTCTAATGCCAGTAAACCTCCCTTTGCCCTACCCTTCCTCCTTTCCCTTACAGCGCTAATGTTTTTCCAGCTGTGCGTTTCCGGCAGTCTACCCTTAATTTTATCTCATCCCTTCTCCTCTAACCATGTTTCACATAATCCTACAATATATAATCGAAACCTACTATGTAATTCCAGAAATCTTTGTCCTGCCTCTCGATACCCGCATCATTCCAAAACATTATTTTTCGCCTATTTTCATTCTTTAGCTGCTTCTCTTTTCCAACCTCCATTCGTGTTGTTCGCCTGTTATCATCTTGCATGCCATGACTTGCTGGTTCTCTTTTCCTAACTTGGCAACCATCTAGAAATTTTCATTTTCTATTAGCTTATTTGCTTCCTCCCTCCATACATACTTCCTACCTTGTACCTCTAGCTTCCTATAACCTATTTTCACCTATTTTCCTTCTGTTTTCTCTTTCCATGCCCATTCTTTTATCCGTCTTTGCACTTCTCTGTTCTCAAAGGTCAGGTCGTGATCAATGAAAATTTTCTTACTTCCCACCTTCTTCTTCTCCTTCATGATGTTATCCTTCAATTCCCAGCAGTCCATTTCAACTATTACTATCTCTTTTCCTTCTTTGCCTGTTGACCGCATCTTATTTACTCCCGTTTTTGCACCAAACTCCCTTTCAAGAAACGTCTCCGCTGTGTCCATTAAGCTCTTGTTTTCCTCTTTATGTAATCCTCTGATCACTAGATTATTTTTCTTTTCCTTCTTTTTCTTCATATTTCTTTCTCTCTTCCTCATGATCTCCGCCACCTTTCCCACAATCTCCTCCATTTTGCCGCCGGTCGCCTCTCCTGTTGTGTTTTCAATCCTTCGTTCGAGCTTCGATAGTCTCCCTCCTATCTTATCCATCCTTTCCTCTACCGTTTCTTCTTTTTCTCTCCAACTCTCTTCTAAGACGCTCATCCTCTCTCTCATCTCTCTCATCTTGCCCCTCAGGTTTTCATCTCGTCTTTAATTTCTCTCAGGATTGCTAATAGCAAACCGTCCTCCTTATCCTTCTTTGTTGCTGACAGATCTTCTTCCTCTTCTCTCTTCTTACCTACATCACCGACTCCTTCCTTCGATTTGTCTATTCCTGGTAGCGTTCTCACAGTCTTGTTATCTCTCTTAAAAATTTCCTTCGCACGTTGTTCATTTTCCTCTCTTTTCCTCTTAGCTTTCGCTAACTCGCATGCCGTGCTGTTATTACTTGTCATAAACTCCAGTATGCTCGATCCAGCTGATCGAGCTCGATCTTTCTCTCATTCTTAACTCCTCCTTTGTGAGTCTTCCTTTTCTTCTTTTTTCTTCTTTTGGTGTGGCAAAAATTCCTATACCCGCTTTTTCCCTGCATACACTATCCAAAATTGTAGCCGAATCAACATCTTTGTTTCTTATTGCTTCCTTCTCACTCTCGCCTGCCTCTCCCTCCATCCTGTACGTCGCTCGTTCTCACTCTCCTTTTAGTCAATCTCCTGTACCTAAACTGTCTCGTCTAGTGTCGCTCCCTACTCTCTAACTCTGCGTGACACAAATCTCGCTCGCTTTTGGAACGCACAGCGTTATTCTCCCACCTTCTTTCACCTAACCTCTCCCTCTCGCTACAACATTTAGCGCTCTTTTCCTTCACTAATTAATATTTCCCTGCTACAACTATTATTCTATCCAGTGATGGGAGTAACGCGTTACTTTTGTAACGCGTTACTGTAATATATTACTTTTGCTAATAACTTGTAATATAACGCGCTACTTTTTAATATAGTAACGTAGTAATAGTAATATATTACTTTTTACAGTTACTAGTAACGCAAATATGCATTACTTTTGCGTTACTTTTACGACTGGCGCTGATTGGCAGTGATTGGTCATCGGTCGATGGCGCCATAGACACAGTATAACCATACCCAGTAGCGACACTGAGCGACACCTGACGTTCCCAATTTCTCCAAATTCCGTACACCTAGGAATATGGCGGCCTGTAGGTATGACAGAGAGAAAGATACTTTTCTCTCTTTCTCTCTTAAGCGTTTGTACATCTCAGAAGATGGCGGCGAGTCATGTGACCTGGGACCCTCCACATCAAAGGTGCCGACACTCAGTGTCGCTACTGGGTATAGTTATACTGTGCCATAGATTTACTTGTACGTTCCCCTTGCCCCGTGGAGGGGCCATGGAACGAATTATTGGCCGTGTTCAGCAGATTCAACAGTTGAGCAACGTTACTAGATTTTTCTATAATATATGAGGTTTTAATATAGATAAATCTAGTAACGTTGCTCAACTGTTGAGTCTGCTGAACGCGGCCATTGTCGGGTAGTGTACACGGTCACCCTTGTCCCTTGTGTATGTATCCCCTGAGTCAGGAAGGATTCCCCTCTATTACAATTTGGCGTGTTGCGCGTCTCGAAACCTGGCATCACTGTCTATGTCTACACTCTACTCTATGGTGATGTCACACGTGATGTGCGCGCAATCATTTTCCGCTTTCGTTCACGCTAAATAGTATTTAATTCCCAATGGAAAGTCAAAGTTCATTTGAACGATCCGTGTACACGGAATTTTTTGAACTCCGAACGATTACGAAAGATGGGAAAAACATCGATGTGAAATGTAAGCTATGTCCGCCGACAAAGAAGACCTACAGAACTTCGGTGAAGAGTACGTCGAATTTAAAGAAGCATCTGGAGGTAAGAACTAAGAAGTTAGTAATTATACAGGCAGTGTGTGTATTTAGAATAATGCGGGTATGCGGGATGATGCGGCGAATGCGAGTCCTAACCTAACATAACCTTAACCGACTAACCCTAAACCGTACTGCCTGCATTGACGTGAATGCGGGTTGCCCGAAAGCTGGCCAGTATATTAAAACAATGAGATGATTGATGAGAAACTAAAAGTGAAATGGACTAAGATTGACTAATGACTGTGAAAGTGAAAAACTGGTGATTGGTGAAATGAGGAATTAAAAATTAGACGAACCGGTATTGACTGACAATGACAGTACCCTGAGCTTTTAAGACAGGCCTGCGGCCGGTTTGCATTTTTCGGCCGATTTGATCTATTGCCATCTTCACTCTTCTTGTTTCGTAAAATCTTGGCAACTCGCGAAAACTTCAGAGATTTACAGCTAATATTGTCCCTGAACTCGCTTGAGTTCAGGGACGATATTAGCTGTAAATCGTGTGGCTGTAAATTAGCTGTTCGAAACGCTTCGACGCGTGTTCCCCGTGCTCTGTTCACTGTTATTATTTTTATTATCATATTATAAAATTACAGTATTATAATTAAAATACTGTTAAATTAAAATATATAAAATTACAGTAAAATTAGTTACATTATGTAATTCATGTTACAGACATCACATCCTAGCGCAATTGAAAAGCTAAATACTCTCAAGAGGAAGGTGGATGATTCAGGTGCTGACAAGATGGCCAAGAAATCATTGACACAGCCTTCTGTAACAGAAGTCATTGGTTCTGGTCGCGTCACGCAGTTCAAGGTGGATAGTTTGATCATTGACTTCGTGGCGAATGACATGCAGGCTTTTAGCATTGTCGAACATCAGCCATCTTTCATCAATCTTGTAACTGGTCTGCAACCGGGAAAGGTGGTCATGAGCAGGAAAACTCTTGTTGGTTAGTAAAAAGATTTTGCACCACAACTTTAGACTATACAGTATTAGTCTTGTAGTATTAACAAAAATTGGCTTACTGCCATTACTGGTCACTAATCCCAATGGACAATGATTTTCGACCCTGGCCCACTCCCGACGTTCTGGTTCATCATATTTTTATTAAGTTATAAAGCCATTGTGGCTGCTTCTGTTATATGAATTATAGGTTTTCATGTATATTCTATTTGTTGACAACTTGACATGTAGGTTACAACAAACACAATTTAATTGTGCACAACCCTACTTCTTTCCAGTAGATTAAATCATAGTAAATAAAATTAAATGCTATATCTGTTACAGAACGTGTGGAGAAACAGTTTAGTGATATGAAAGAGAATCTAATCAAGACCTTAGCAAGCGTTTCGACTGTTTGTACTACGGCTGACATTTGGACCCATCATAATCGCAGTTTCTTTGGCGTTACTGTCCACTGGATCGACTGTGACACACTTCAACGAAAGTCAGCTGCTTTGTCATGCTGCAGAATACAAGGGAAGCATAAATACGATCTTATAGCGTCAACTCTTGAAAGCATTCACATCAAGTACAAGATAGATCTAAAGGTGTGTTCGACAACTACTGACAACGGCAGCAATTTTGTAAAGGCTTTCACTGTCTTCGCGGAATGTGAGGGATCTCAGACTACAACCATTCTGTCCCAAAATAAGGATGATGAGGTGGTTTACAGCAGCGTGACAGACGTGCTGAATCAGTTAGAGCAGAGCGAGAACACTTATTCGCTGCCACCCTATCTGAGATGTGCAGCGCACACATTGAATCTTGTTGCTGTGCACGATGCCGAATCTGCTTGTGACAATGCACAGTATAAAAAGATCATGCGAAGCACTATGGCCAAATGTTCTGCTGCTTGGAACAAGGCTAGTCGCAGTACTCAAGCTGCTGAGGTAGTCCGCAATAAGTGCAATCTGACGTTGATTGTTCCCAATGCGACGCGATGGAATTCCACTTTCTATGCGATGGAGAGAATTCACCGCATTGCAACTCAGGCTGAAGGCTTGTTGAATGAGATATGTGAACAGATTGGAGTTGCCATCTTTAGGCCTGCAGAAATTACCTTTATTGCCGAGTTTGTGCAAGCAGTGCAGCCCTTGGCAAATGCTTTGAACATCCTGCAGTCGGAGCTGAAATGCTTCATGGGAATCCTAATCCCCACCATTATTTGCTTGAAAAAGAAGTTGTCCGAAGTCAGGCAGTCTGTGAAGCTCGTTGTTCCGCTAGTTGATGCTCTTCTTAAAGGCATTGAGGCTCGCTTCGATAACCTTCTGCAGCGTGAAGACCTCATTCTGGCTAGCATAGTGCATCCGCAGTTCCGTTTGCGATGGATGGACAGCGAAGAAAAGAAACTCAGAGGCAAGGCTCTGTTACTTGATGCCATGCAGCAACTGGATGAACATGCATCTGGGTCATCTCAATCTGAAACTTCTACATGAGTCTCTGAAGACAGCTTCTTCAACTTCAAGGAGTCGGCACCAGCCAGTGTCAGCATGTCTTCCCAGATGGACATGTATCTGGCTGACCCTTCCAGAGAAATATCTTCTCTCAAGAGCTACCCTATAGTCAAGAAGATATTTCTGAACACTAATACAGCTCTGCCATCTAGCGCACCTGTTGAACGCCTATTCAGTCTTGGTGGACAAGTGATGACTGCAAGAAGAAATAGACTCACTGACGAACACTTCGAAATGTTGCTCCTTCTCCGAGCCAACAGAATCTAGTCATATTGTGACTCTCTGACTATAAAGACTAGTCTGTGGGACTTAAACTGGGTAAACTGTAAAGCTGGAGAGTGGAGACACAATGCCAGGCAACAGGAATAGGAACAGGGAATAACCGTGTATTAATGCCTGTGCATTAATACACGGTTTCCAGTAGGTTGAAATCTATTACCTGTGGTTATTCCCTGTTCCTATTCCTGTTGCCTGGCATTGTATCTCCAGCTTAAAATGCAATTGATTATTGTAACACAATGTATACAATTTTAATAAACGCATTTTAATATACTTACTTGTATGAGAATCTCAATATGGCAAACTATACTTATGTAAAAATAACGCAAGAGTAATGCGTTACTTTATATAGTAACTAGTAATAGTAATATATTACTGTTATAGAAAAGTAATAAGTAATAGTAATATATTACATTCACTGAAAAGTAACTAGTAATAGTAATTTATTACTTTTATTAGTAACTAGCACAACACTGATCCTATCCTAAATTTAATTTCTTCTTCCTACTTTTCTATCGGTTTAACGCCTACCTCACCTCCTATTTCCCTCTAAACTCTCGCCTAATTTATCTGCAACTCTCACACGCATGCACAACACACATGGTCCACTAACCAAGTTCCGAGTTATGGCTTATCAAAGTAACCTATGCATTTTTGTGCATTCAATTACTGTCAACATTAGTATTACCCGATGAACACTACGGGGAGGTTATTGGTCGGATTTTGCCTATTGTGTATGTGTGTATGTGTGTGTGTGTGTGTGTGTGTGTGTGTGTGTGTGTGTGTGTGTGTGTGTGTGTGTGTGTGTGTGTGTGTGTGTGTGTGTGTGTGTGTGTGTGTGTGTGTGTGTGTGTGTGTGTGTGTGTGTGTGTGTGTGTTAGCAGAAATTTGCGCAAAGTAATTTTTATTTAAACGAGGCATTGTTACGATTTTGTCTTTTATTTTCCGAATGAGCAATACACTAATACAGTGACTGCAATACTGTGAAGTTTTGTAATACTGAAGTAAGTAACTTCACAGTACATTACTTCTGTAAGTAACTTCACAGTATTGCTCATTCGGAAAACAAAAGACAAAATCGTAACAATGCCTCGTTTAAATAAAAATTACTTTGCGCAAATTTCTGCTAACACACACATACACACACACACATACACGATAGGCAAAATCCGATCAATAACCTGCCCGTAGTGTTCATCGGGTAATACTAATGTTGGCGGTAATTGAATGCATAAAAATGCATAGGTAACTTTGATAAGCCATAACTCGGCGAAAAAAATCGTACGGACTTAATTTTTTTTAATTTGCAAGGAAAAGTTCATATTTTACGATGGTTGCCATGATAGTTACGAAAAAAAAGGGTATTTCCCATTATGAATAGTCGAAATGCCCTCACTCCGCTTTTCGAAAAAAACCTATTGGAACTTATTTGTAAACTAAAAAGAATAACTTCTATCACCCTGTCCGCCTCCTCCTCCTCCCTCTCCTCTCTGGGGTGGCTAAAAACTCCTTTCCTTGTATATTAATTTTTTTCTCGGATACCTCTTGTTAAAAAAATCTGTAAAAATTTGAGTATATAGGAGACATACACCAGAATATACCTAAATTTTTTCAGATTTTCTCAAGGTCATCTTCGAGGTAAAAAAAATTCTGAAAAATTTTAAATCGTTATAACATTAAAACAAAAAAACATACATCGAATTTTATTTTTTTAAAATACGTATTCTAATTTGTTCTAAATATACCAACCGATTTTTTTAAGTTTCCGTAGGTGCGCCGTCTTCAAAAATGCGAAAAAACTGTATTTTTTAGGTTATTTTGCCTTCTATCTCGGGAACGCCGAGGTCGAAATATCTGAAAAAATTTGGGTATACAGGGGCCATACACCAAAATATACCCAAATTTTTTTAGATTTTTCCAAGGTCATCTTCAAGGTAAAAAAATTCAAAATAATTCAAAACCGTTATATTTTCAAAGCTAGGAGGACGGCAACCCCAGATTTTTTTTGAAAAAGAAAAGTAAAGTAACGATTATTTGTCAAACTTTTGAAAAGAAAGTGGCAGTTCCCAGTTTTTTGCCTTTCTAAACTTTTTTTTCGTTAATTGATTGTCGGATAGCTACATAGTTCAACAAATGTATTTATTAATTATAAACAATTTAAAGAGACTACAACACTTTTTAACTTTACTACAAAAAGCTCTACAAACAAACTTCTTTTATTTTATAATATGTTAATGTATCATATGATGTACACTTTAAATATTTAATTAGAAAATAAGATCTAAGATAAAGGGTTGTAATTAAAAGGGACTGACTTTTAAAAATATTAGTAAATTACAAACAATATGTAAAACAAGAATTTACTAAGAACACATGTTAAATATAAAACGAAATAAAAAGTTTGATAGAGAAGATACTAAAATAATGTTTATTTAAGAAATACAGAATATGTTAGGGATAATTCTCGTGCACAGCAATACGCACATCATAGCGGTAGCGTCGCGTGATATAATTGTCTCTAGGTATAGGTTCTCCGATATGCGCGACCTTCTATGTTGCATGTATACATAAAAGAACCGAGCGTGACTTGCGTCTAACCGTCCGGCAGATACTCTCTGTGTCGCGTTGAGTTTGTATCGCCCGTGAGTTTGTAATAAAAGTTCGTCTTCCTAATAAGAGATATTCGTTCCTTCTATCCTTATCAGGTTATGGGCCCAGGAGTAGCCCAGGATAACTCGGTATAACTCGGTTGTATACGCGTTACTGCATGGTCAGTTGTGAACGAAAAATCTGTGTCGATCGTGTGAGTTCGTTCGAGATGGCCACGTGCTCGTCGTCTAGTTTCTCGCGCATCGAGTTGCTGTCGAAGGAAAACTATGATACGTGGAGTATGCACGTGGAGGCTCTTCTCACGAAGAACGATCTGTGGGAGTACGTGAGCGGTGCGAATGTGATCCCGGCTGAAGGCATCGGTGATCGTGCGGCTGCCGCAAATGCTTTGAGAGACACGTGGTTGAAGCAGGACAGAAAGGCAAAGGCCGATTTAATTTTGTCGATTCAACCGTCTGAGCTAAAGCAGATTCGAGGATGCGAGACATCGCGGGATGTGTGGCTCAAGTTGGAGTCAATCTACGCATCTAAGGGGCCGGCAAGGAAAGCGACGTTATTGAAGCAACTCATGCTTCAACGGTTGGAAGATGGCGGTGATGGACCACATGGCAAAGTTTTTCGATGCTGTTGATAAGCTCGAAAATATGAAAGTACAGATAAATGGAGATCTGTTGGCCATTATGCTGCTGTACAGTCTTCCTTCTTCGTACGAGAATTTTCGATGTGCAATCGAATCTCGAAATGAGCTGCCCAACGCAGAGGTGCTAAAAGTGAAAATTATCGAAGAAAGTGAAGCGCGGAAGCAGGTATCCGGAAGTGTCGTCACAGCCATGGCCGCTCGCAACGGTGGAAATGCGCGTCGAGGCCGTCCGAGAAGAGGAAAGGGAAGAGAGACTTCGAAAGAAAGCGACATCACGTGCTACAAGTGTGGTACAGCAGGCCACAAGGCGAATGTGTGCCCTTCGAAGAAGTCCGAAAACAACCGAGAGAAGTCGAAGCAGTCGGCAAATAACGTCGATGAGTCTTACGCGGTGAGTCATACGGTTACAAGTGTGAACGGAGCTTTTTGTGCAAAGACAAGAGCGACGAATCGGGCATGGCTTTTAGACAGTGGCTGTACCGCGCACTTGTGTGGAGATGAGGAACTTTTCGAGTCTATAAATGACTCCTCTAAGGCCAAATTAAATCTTGCGAGTCAATCGTCCGCCGAGGTCAAAGGAAAAGGTGTTGTTTGTGTGTCAGTGGCGAGTGACAGTGGTCATCGGCTGATAGAAGTTAAGGACACATTGTATGTGCCTGACTTGAGAACAAACCTGATTTCGGTTGCCAAGATACGAATAAGGGGCATGACGCGTACGTTTGCGATGAGCGCGGAAATGTATTTGTGATCGCAAAGCGCAGGGGTGATCTCTACTACGTTCGTGAAAATCTCGAGTGCGCGAAAGCGGTCGTCCGGCCTGAGTGCTCCGAACTGTTAAAGTGGCACGACAGGTTGGGTCATTTGAACGGCAAGGACTTAGCGAAGCTAGTTCATGACAGCGTGTTACCCGCGATCGATGTAAAAGACATTGAACAGTTATCGCGATGCGTGGTGTGTCTGAAAGAAAAAATGACCGCGTTGCCTTTCCCTAAAGGTCGAGTGCCGTGTGCAGAGACACTGAAGATCGTGCACTCCGACGTAGTTGGTCCATTCAGAACGGAATCTGCGGGTCGTGCAAAATACTTTGTGACTTTTATTGACGATAGCACAAGGTGGTGCGAAGTGTACTTTTTGAGGCAGAAGTGTGGTGTGTTTGACGCTTTCAAGCTTTATCAGAAGCTCGTAGAGAAGCAAACCGGGAAGAAGATAAAAAGCTTACAATCCGACAACGGTCGCGAGTATTGTAATGCTGAGTTCGATAAGTATCTGGCGAATCAAGGAATCCAGCGGAGGTTGACGATTCCTCACACTCCTCAGCAGAACGGAGTGGCGGAGCGAATGAACCGAACCTTGTTGGACATGGCTAGATGTTTGTTGTTACAGTCCGGTTTAAGTGCGTCATTTTGGTTTGAAGCTGTTGCCACAGCCTGTCACATTCGCAACCGGTGCCCGACTAGCAGTTTAGATGGAAAGATTCCTTACGAAAAGTGGACTGGGAATGGAGCGAAGGTTCATTACCTTAGAATATTCGGATCGAAAGTGCTCGTGCTAGACAAGAGTCACAGCAAGGACAAGTTAGCGCAGAGATCTGAGGAAGGCGTGTTTGTAGGGTATCCTCGAGATAAAAAGGGATTTCGAGTTTGGATGCCGAGTACGCGGCAGATTATTCACGCCCGTGATGTGAAGTTCTTAGAAGAGACTCGAGAGACTACTCACGACGTTCGTGTGCTGGATGAATTACTGACGCCAGTTGAAGAGGCAGAAGAAGATAATAGCCCGAAAACCGTTGAATTCTCACCTCAGCCATTAAGAGTTACGAAATCGCCAGTTACACCGGAAACAAGGATACAACCTGTAGAAGAATCAAGAAGAGCCCCTGGCAGACCACGGTTGTTGCGCACGGGAAGCAGAGGGCGGCCGAGGAAGGCCGGTCGACACGTGCGACGACACAAGATGAGGAGGAGGCTCAGATTGACGAGGTTGATTCCGATTCGGTAGAGGATGATGTGTTTGCTGGTATGGCGGAAATTAGGGTGCAGGATGCCTTAAGCAGCGAAGCGTGCGATGAATAGAGTCCGAAATAATGAGCCTCGTGAAGAACGACACGTGGCAGATCATCAAGAAGGACGATAGGAAGAATATCGTTGGATGTCGTCTGGTGCTTACAAATAAGCACGGTCCAGATGGTAAATTGGAAAGACGCAAGGACCGACTGGTAGCCAAAGGGTACAGTCAAAAGTATGGCGTGGATTACCATCAAACTTTTGCTCCAGTGGCAAGACTGGAAACATTACGGTTATTGTTAGCTCTCGCGGTTCAGCTTGGACTTAAGATATGGCAGTTCGACGTGGTGACGGCGTATCTGAATGGATCATTGGAAGAAGAAGTGATTATAAGGGTGCCCGAGATGTTGAACGAGATGCTAGAGAGAATTGTGTCCAAACATGGGGAAACTTCGGAAATTGGAGCTCGAGCGAAGAAGATGCTGAAAGATCTGCGTGATGGAGGCAACGCGTGCAAGCTAAGGAAGGCTCTGTATGGTTTGCGACAGGCAGGTCGTCAGTGGTACTTGAGGCTCAGAGAGAAACTTCGGAGTTTAGCCCTGGAAGCCGCGAAAAATGAGCCGTGTTTATTCTACCGTATTGACGATAACAATGTGATACTCGTGCTAGTGTATGTAGACGATATACTAGTGGCGTCACGAAATATAGAGTGCATTATGGACATAAAACGTGAACTATTGAAAGACTTTGAGGTCGTGGATCTCGGGCTTGCAAGTTATTGCCTTGGTCTAGAAATTGATCAAAGTGAAAGTCACATCGTACTCTCCCAGACAGGCTATATCCTGGGATTGCTCAAGCAGTACGGAATGGACAAGTGCAACCCGGTTGTGACACCATCGGAGGTGAGTGCGCGCTTTAACGACGCGAATGAAGATGGTCCGCAAGAAAATTGTCCGTATCGCGAATTGATTGGTGCCCTCATGTATTTGTCGGTGGCCACGCGTCCGGACATTGCGAATACCGTATCGCGATTAGCGCAGTTTACAAGTAAATCCCGTAAATACCATTGGCTTGCTGCAAAGAGGGTCTTGAGATATCTCGCCGGTACTGCCGAGATTGGGCTGGTATATACAAAGACTGATGAGCCATTAGTTGGATACGCGGATGCCGACTGGGGTGGCTGTACCGTGGACCGTCGTTCGTACACGGGGTATGCGTTTTTGCTCAGCGGCGCGGCGATTACTTGGAAATCGCAAAAGCAGCGGACTGTGGCACTATCATCGACGGAGGCCGAATACGTCAGTCTGGCGGAGGCAGCGAAAGAAGCCATCTATTTGTACAACATGTTTCACGAGCTCGGATTGCATGATTGGGCCGAAATTACGATTTTCGTGGATAATCAGGGGGCTCAGTGTTTGGCGAACGATCCCGTGTTTCATGCTCGTACAAAACACATTGACATTAAACATTATTTTGTCCGCGAATCGATTAGTGCAAAAATGTTTGCGTTGGAGCATGTGTCGACGGAGCATATGATCGCGGATGTGTTGACAAAACCGTTAGCTCGAGCCAGCCACGAAAGGTGTCTGGAAGGACTTGGTTTTGGTATGAAGGAGGACTTTTGCGAGTGACGTGCGTCTTGAGAGGGCGTGTTAGGGATAATTCTCGTGCACAGCAATACGCACATCATAGCGGTAGCGTCGCGTGATATAATTGTCTCTATATAGGTATAGGTTCTCCGATATGCGCGACCTTCTATGTTGCATGTATACATAAAGGAACCGAGCGTGACTTGCGTCTAACCGTCCGGCAGATACTCTCTGTGTCGCGTTGAGTTTGTATCGCCCGTGAGCTTGTAATAAAAGTTCGTCTCCCTAATAAGAGATATTTGTTCCTTTTATCCTTATCAAAATATAATTATAGTAACAAATAGATATTAAAACAATTAATTTTACTTAATATTTCATTTTGAAAATAATTAATAGAATTATCTAAACATATAAATATTGAATATAAATTATCGCAAACAATATGCAAAATAATTTACTAGGAACTCTTGTTAAATGTAAGACAAAATAAAGTAAGAATTTACTCATTTAATTTCTGAATAGCAAGAATTTACTATGAATATTTGCTAAATGTAAGATAAAATAAAGTGTAAAAGTGTAAGATACTGTATAGTAATGTTCTTGTAAGAAGTGCAGGATATAAGTATAAATATAAATAAATATTAAAACAATTGATCTCATATTTTTGAAAATAATTATTAGACTTTCCTAAATATTATCGCAAACATTATGTAATGCAAGAATTAATTAGGAACGCTTATTAAATGTGAGATAAAATAAGTGTAATAGAATTTGTACAACAGCATTACTTTAAAATTGCCTTACATATTGGTTGGGAAACTGATATTTACAATTTATAAATTCATAGAGTAAATTAATATTTTCAAGAGAAAATACAGATAATTTAAAATGTTACAATATAGTTTTTAATTAACTTTTTTATAAGGCTGTAGACTTACGTAAGGTTGTATACGTATTACTGCTTCTTGAGTTAATACTGCTATGATTTTCAAGGAGTTTATAATGCACGGCTCCTGAAATCACCTCTCACTGGCATTTGCCCTTTGCTTTTGAGGAAACCGTGCGAAAACTCAAAATAGTAAAATGGCTCGTTGTATTCTGAAGGTCCGTTCCGAGTTACGCATGAAGCGCGTAGTCTGCATAGAAAGTCGTTCCGATTTAATTAATGCGCGCATTTGGAAGCGCTTTGGTAGTGCAGAGAATTCCCTAGATTGTACTAATCGTACTGAATTCTTAGCACTCCTCCCAGCGCATTGACTGCTTCTATTTCGACTTGAGGTTGATGCGTCTGATGCGTTTATGCGGTCTATGCACTTCTTGCGTAATTCGGAACGAACAACGGACCGTATTGACCTCTGACAAGAGGCAGGAATTTGTAATGATGTTAGTCGACTGACACTTTTTTTTAAATTAGGTGTGAAATCGATTGTATTTTGTTTGTAGATTATTGTAGTGCATTTATTTTTGTTTATTAGTCAATAATTAATTTTTAATTAAATATTTAAAGTGTACATCATATGATACATTAACATATTATAAAATAAAAGAAGTTCGTTTGTAGAGCTTTTTGTAGTAAAGTTAAAAAGTGTTGTAGTCTCTTTAAATTGTTTATAATTAATAAATACATTTGTTGAACTATGTAGCTATCCGACAATCAATTAACGAAAAAAAAGTTTAGAAAGGCAAAAAACTGGGAACTGCCACTTTCTTTTCAAAAGTTTGACAAATAATCGTTACTTTACTTTTTTTTTTCAAAAAAATCTGGGGTTGCCGTCCTCCTAGCTTTGAAAATATAACGGTTTTGAATTATTTTGAATTTTTTTACCTTGAAGATGACCTTGGAAAAATCTAAAAAAATTTGGGTATATTTTGGTGTATGGCCCCTGTACACCCAAATTTTTTCAGATATTTCGACCTCGGCGTTCCCGAGATAGAAGGCAAAATAACCTAAAAAATACAGTTTTTTCGCATTTTTGAAGACGGCGCACCTACGGAAACTTAAAAAAATCGGTTGGTATATTTAGAACAAATTAGAATACGTATTTTAAAAAAATAAAATTCGATGTATGTTTTTTTGTTTTAATGTTATAACGATTTAAAATTTTTCAGAATTTTTTTTACCTCGAAGATGACCTTGAGAAAATCTGAAAAAATTTAGGTATATTCTGGTGTATGTCTCCTATATAATTAAGTAATTTTAAATCGACTTGACTGGCAATATATATAATGTCTTTTCGATATGAACATAGAAAAAACCGTGAGCCAACTTGGTTTGTCGGATTCACACAGCACTTTTTTCGGATCACATCGAGACATTATTAATTTCGACCAAGGGTTTTGGTCCGTTGATGTAATTTCCAAGTTAAATAGTTTAATTTTTATTTTAATTTTTTAATTGTTATTTTTCTTAATTGTTATTCTATATACTGGCGAATAAAATTTATTACTTCTGTCTCCTATATACTCAAATTTTTACAGATTTTTTTAACAAGAGGTTTCCGAGAAAAAAATTAATATACAAGGAAAGGAGTTTTTAGCCACCCAGAAAGGAGAGGGAGGAGCAGGAGGCGGACAGGGTGATAGAAGTTATTCTTTTTAGTTTACAAATAAGTTCCAATAAGTTTTTTTCGAAAAGCGGAGTGAGGGCATTTCGACTATCATAATGGGGAATACCCTTTGGCCTTGCACTTTAAATGTAGGCATAAAGCCAGTTTCTCCAACTGTTACAGTTGCTCCAAAAGATGTCATCTGAAAGCATGAATTATACCTCCTTATGTTTTGTAGGAAATGTTTTGATTCTGACGTAGTTCCTGACATAAACATAAGAAGTGTGTCAGGTGATTTAAAAACGGTAACTTAACTTTTTCGTTTGAACAACACATTCCAGGTGCTTCAGTTTTAAACCTTTTTGCTTGACAATAATCACGTATTACATCCATTTTTCCAATTATTACTCTTGGATGAAATTGATATTCGTAATTTGGATTATAACTAAATGCTTCTAATTTCAAATCGAACCGCATAAATGTTTTCCTTGATTGAACATGTAACCGATCTTTTTCTACTCGAATTTCACATTGTTGAGTCGTCTCCGCTGCCCTTGACTCGGCATTTCTTTTTCGATTTTCTTTAAGTCGGGCTTCAAGCTGTTGAATCGTCTTCGCTGCCCTCGACTCGGCATTTCTTTTTCGATTTTCTTCAAGTTGGGCTTCAAGCTGTTGAGTCGTCTCCGCTGCGCTTGACTCGGCATTTCTTTTTCGATTTTCTTCAAGTCGAGCTTTACGCTGTTGAGGGGTCTCTGCTTCTCTTAATAATTTAATTTTGTTTTTTAGACTGATTTGTCCAATAGATTTTCTCTTTTTTGAAGGCATTCTAAAATTATTTTTTTTTTAATTTTGTTTTATATATAATCCTCTAAGAGAGATAAAGTTGATAATTCAAATTTGGAAGAAAAATCGTTTACTTATCTATTTCAAAATATTGCGTTGCTCGCTCGCGTGCTTTCCCTCACGTTTAATCGAACTTTCGCAACAGGCATTACAAATAATATTGTAAGTATGTGGTATTTACGGAAAACTACGTTTTACTTATCTATTTCAAAATATTAGGTGCGTTGCTCGCTCGCGTGCTTTCCCTCACGTTCCCAATCTCCGCTCTTCCCGACTCTTCCGTACTCACAGAAATTATTAACACACACAGGCTCACAATTTAGAACTATTACAATTAATATTTGCAATTAATATCACTGACTCACATTTTAAAACTGATTATATTTGCAATTTCAATACTGCTCGCGTTATGTTCGTTTGACTTGAAGTTTCAGCTTTGTAACAAACTTAAACGCAACGAAATTCACGCGAGACAAAACGTCAATTCGTAACGGTATTCACTGAATACTATTTCTTATTTGAATTTAATTTCAATCTCAAATCAAACTTTCGCAACAAGCATTACAAAAAATATTGTAAGTATGTGGTATTTGCGAAAGACAACGTTTTAAATACAATTCTTTAAGATTCGGTCAATTATTTCCCGGAAAATTGGAAAAATTTCGGATACCGGTTCCCAAAAAGATCGGTACACAAAAACTATACACTCTATAGCACTCCTCGGAAAATTCTACCCCTATTTTATATACTTTTGGTAAAAATTCGGTCGAATAGTTTAAGAGTGTATAAAGAACATACATACAGACATTCTATTTTATATATATAGATTTATTCACACACACTTATACATTGACAATAGATGTTGCGTGTAACCTATGTATTTAGACAATAAAGTGTCTTTGTTTCGCCAGTAAATAAATAACAATAACAATTGCTATGTATTTAGTTTTATTGTGTTTTAACCCGTGTACATACTACTTGAAAGATCAAACGATCTCATGGAGAGATGTTCGATCGTAATTATATGAAAAGTCTCGTTCGTCAAAGGCTTAAAAATCAGTGGTTTTCCGATCAATAGCTTTCTAAACAAGGGAAGCCACGGCTGACTAGTCCAGTAAGGAACTACCACTATGCCCGTGGCCTGGTCTACTATGATTTTTTTAAGAACTTTTAATATGAGAGAAAATGGCGGAAACGCCCAAAATAAGCCGAGCGAACCCCAGTTGACGGTAAAAGCGTCAATTGCTAATGCCTCTGGGTCTTTCTTCCATGCAAAGAACTCTTTGCATTTTGTATTGCACCGAGTGGCGAACAGATCAACTCTGGGAAGCCCAAACGTTCTCACAACCTGATGGAAAGCATAACTTGCTAATTCTCATTCCGTGTCTACGTTCTTTACCCTAGACTCTCGATAGGCCTCTACATTGTCCTCAGATTTGATATATGAGGCGACTAACCAAATATCTCTTATTTCGCACCATTGCCAGATTTCTTTCGCGATCCTGAGTAAGTTTGGATGTTGTACTACCCCCATTTTATTAATATAAGCCACCGCCGTGGTGTTATCTATGCGCAAAAGTATCTCACAATTCCTATACTCACTAGCAAAGCTTTTTAGGGCAAATAAAGCTGTTTTGAGTTCCAAACGGTTAATATGAAGCTTCTGTTCGTTTTCCGTCCAAAATCCCCCAGCTCTCTCCCGATAAAAACAGTACGTGAAATCCACGTTATTGCTACGTGGATCAGCATCGTGGAATCCACGTGGACATTCGAGTGGACAATCCGCTCAAGAACGGTACTGTAGTCCACATGGATGAGATCATCGATTTGACATGAAATCCACTCTCTAAATTTCTTGGAGTAGAATCTCACTTCAAAAGAGTGAGATTTCACTCCTAGGAATAATAAAAATACTGCCAGTCTAATTGGAGTGAAATTTCACTTTTCGAAAAAGTGAATTATTCATTCTTTACTTGGAGTGATTCTTCAACTCTGAAAAGAGTGACATGTTTCACTGAATAATTATTCACCCGACATGAAAAAAATTATTTATTTTGAAATTTCATTACTATTTTTTAACTAAATTTGTTTCTTAGGATGCAGTCTATGATTATAAATATTTTCTCGTATTTGAAAAACACACGTACCTTGGTGGGATTCGAACTCGGGATCTCTGCATCGTGAGCCAACTGCCATACGTGGTAGACGTCTTCATTTGATGCAAGCGTTATATATAGTCTACATATGTCATAACCAGCGCAACTATATAATTTTTCAAAAATCATCTTAAGAAACAAATTCAGTTTAAAAAGTAATAAAATTTTAATAATACTTTCATTGATTAATTATAATTTTTAATAGAAATTACGTGGATGAAGATTTATCCACAAACTATCCACATGGATGTAACGTTTTTTTTTCATCACTACATCAAAGTCTTTTATCCTCGAAATGTCAATAAAAATTCTTTGTACATATTTCTTAATAGATATATCCACAGAGAATCTACATTGATATTTCGGAGATAATAGACTTCGATGTAGTAATAAGAAAAGAACGTTGCATTCATGTAGATAGTTTGTGGATAAATCTGCATCCATGTAGTCCACGTAAATTACGTGGATTCGACGTGGATGTGACGTGACTGTTTTTATCGGGCTCTCCCTCAGAAAAGGCGCCCCACCCTGTAGTGGACGCATCCGAGAAAATTTCGAGTTTATAATTACCTTGTGTTGCGACGTAAATGTGGGCCCACGAACGATTTCGCCGAGCGAAACAAAAACGCTTGACAAACACAGGCGCGTCATGCCTTTGAACACAACGCTCAAGCACGCCGAATTCGCGTGTTATTCGTCGAGCGGGATCAACCGCGGATTGGACGTTATGCGATCGTGTGAGCCAATCCACACGCTTCGTGCGTACACGACTATATATATATATATATATATATATATATGCGGCGACTCGCGGCAAGGACAGAACGCTTTATATTTCGACACGGTCAAGATCGCGATCTCATACGATAATCTAGAGACCGAGTTCTCGAACATACGATACAGGCCGAGTCCTACCGCGAACGACGAGACCGAGTTCTCGAATATACTATAAAGGCCGAGTTCTACCGCGAGCGACGAGACCGAGTTCTCGAATAAGTGTATTCTATAGTCATAGAGGCCGAGTCCTACCGCGAGCAACGAGATTTCTTCTGATAAATAAAGAATTAAATCCGCTCGATAAAGCAAACAGCTAAACTATAAACAAAGGCCAAATTCGAGCAATAATGGATGTTAGAATTATATTTAAAAAAATAACAATAGTACAAGTCGAGTTAGTTAATGTTTCGGGCCATACTTGGCCTTCTTCAGAACCGCAAATTCACAAATAATTAACAATAAAGGACTCAGGTACAGTCCGGCGCTATAATTTAATCAAATCTACCCATGTCTGTAGACAAATAGTCATGCTGAGTCGGAGTATATTGTCGAATGTTAGTCAAATTTCAGTCGATTGAGCCGGCTCTGCTTTTAAACAAAGCGTCTGTCGAGTCTCATTGCTGAGGCTCGCAGCGGTTTCTGCTGCTTTTTTTTGCGTCCTCGGGAATTTCTGCCTCTCCATCAGTCTCTGATGCCTCTGCCGACGTAGAGAAACTCGACTTTTCCTCACTCACGTCGTCTTCCACGAGATTCACCTCCTCGCTCGCGTCCTCCTCCACGACAGCGCCTGCTTCGCTCGTGGCAGCTACCACAATACCAACAAGAATTAGGCAGCTGACTCGCTATATCGTGCGATCTGTCTTCCCTCGAGTGAAGGCTCATCGCCGCGAGATTTTTAAACGTGCGATATGTCCTTCTTCAAGTGAAAGCTCATCGCTAGGACGCATACGAAAGAGACAACGCTTGTTAATACTTACCATTCTCTTTGTCTTCTGCACGATTCTGCGTCGTGGCATCGATAGCGGCGACTGGCGGTTCCTTAACCTCCCCAGTCGTCCGCTTGAGCTTTTTCAATTTTTTACGCAGACTCCTCATCTGCTCTTTTACCTCATCCATCAATTCTCCGTCGCTTAACTTCCTTTTAGACATTGTGCCGCAATAAAAAACACCGACTGCGGCTTCTTCTACACTCTTAGTTGTGACTCCTACGAGCACAAAGAACGTTATGAAGCATGGCGTCGGGCATGGGTAGGGACAACCTAAAAAAATAAAAATCACTCTAAAGATTGTGGTGCCACTGAGCGTGGAAGGCGGTACTACATAATTAATCGCGAGAACGAGACTTGAATATAAATACACATATTTTATCTTCATTTATGTGAACATACACGTGTATACGTATCACATACACGGGTACACGTATACACGTATCACATACACGTGTACACGTATCACATACACGGATACACGTGTACACGTATCACATACACGGATACACGTGTACACGTGTACGCGTGTACACGTACACGGATAAAAGTACGCGTGAATAAAAGTTTCTTAAATTAATGTACACGGTTTAAAACACGGAAAATTTAAATACACGGATTACACGTGTAGTTTAATACACGTGTATTCGAGAGCTCTACTTGCGAGTCCCGTTAACAAGCCCCTTTTTTAGCGTCGTCTCCAACGGTCGATTTCTTGTCTTCGATTCTATCCGCTATCCTCAAATTCATCGATTTGCCGCATTCCGATAGGAACGTCCTTGTTTCGCCTCAGCAATGTGCCAATCGTTATAAAAAAAAAAGGATTAAAATCTGAAACGCAACCCTAATTATGCTCCTGGAGATTTTGTAATCGCTTCCCTGGACCGTCCTTAAACGCGCAACCCGCGCCTTGTGACGGCGCAAGCGGCAAGGTTGCCACGATGCAACGAAACTGCAACGTCACAGCACATAGTTTTCTTATAGAAAAATTATGTTTTTTCATGAGAAAGGAATAAAACACATTAAATCTCAAGTGCCTACCATTACGTCCACGCCGTAAAAGTCGGACAACGGTTGTCATGCCGGCTGACGATGGAAGTCAATTTTGGATATTAGACGCCATAACTCAAAAATTTTTGATTTTCTAGCCTGGTGACTATTAAGACTTTTGATCAGTGAGTCAAAACCTACATCATATCAAAATTTTAGGCAATTTGACCGGGATCCTATTTTCATAAAGAGACTTGCGGGATCCTTTTATCATTAATCTTTGCAAGAAATAAAAAATAAAATAAAAAGAAAACTGTTACCCTTAACAAATGTTTTTAATAAACAGTAATTAATCTTTATATAATAACTTTATATAACAATTACATTAAGAAACACGAATTTTTTGTCGGGTTAATGGCAACTAATTTTGATAGATTTTTTCCCGTAGAATTCTAATCTGAAAACGAAAACAATAAATTACCTCTAGTTTAAAAAGAAACAAGAATTAAAAGTTTAAAAAACGTGTTTTAGGCCATTTTTTAACATCTGTAGAAAAACAACGTGAGCTCCTGAAACCTTTTAATTGGAATGAAACGAAAGCTTAAACTTTGCCCTTTTAGACTATAGATCGAAATATTAAGTGTTATTAACTTGAAATACTCCAATAGACGGAGAGCTGGCTACAGAGAAAGCGACATGCCTCGGTCCACGAAATATCTTACCTGGAAAAGGTTTGATTGCTGTCGGCAAAGCGAAAGCCCGATCGTCAGAAGGCGCGCTGGAATATAAGTGGGTGGGCCGCCCGCCCAAACATGTAAATTTTCCGACCAAAAAAACTGTCGATCGGCACGGCTGAAAATTTACATAGGTATCGAGGAGTATGAGAAAAAGCAGGGAAAAAATTGTCAGAAGAGTAAGTAGAAGATAAAGGGTTGTCAGAAGCTGCCAAAATTGCAAAAAATCTCGGCAAATTTACATATTAAGAAGAACTTCTGACAATTTGCATTTGTATTATTTATATAGAATAAACTAAGTGCAAAGTGTCAGAAGGCAAAGTGGAAGCAATCGTGAGTAAATCGGGTGCAAAGTGCGAGAGCGTCTTTCGGCGCGCGGCGCAGAGCCCAGTGGATCGATCGCTTTTCTCTTGATTTTCACATCGTACATATTTCATAGCACTTCTGACAATTTATCTGAATATTCGTAAAGGACTAAAGGAACTAGTTATTAAAATGTCAGAAGTCAATTGAATAGATATACATTTTTATAAAAAATTAAAAAAAATAAATTTTATTTGTGAGAAAGTACATTTAAAAAAAATCAATCGGTTTCATATTCCGTATCTTGCACACTCTCTTCAAATTCAGGGTCTTCATCGCTATCATATTCGGACTCCTCGCCATCAACTGAAAATAATAAATAGTTAAATAAATTAAATAAATCATGTATACAATCAAGAGTCGCGAACTGAAAATTACCTTCTGAATCCTCATTATCCAAAATGATATCTTTTACTGATGGTAGCAACTGTAGGCCTTCAAACCATAGAAAATCATATTTATTTTCAATGTATTGCATACTCGATCCTGAAATTACGAAAGTTATGCCGCGAGCTAAGCGGAAAGGGAAGAAAAAGCACAGGGATGCCAGATGCAGTCGAGAACGCACGAGCTTGAGAATGGTCGATAAGAAGAACGCGAACACGGGTCGCAGGCACTCGTGCAAACTTCGGCTCGCTCGCTCGGGGCGGCATACAGCTCCCTCCCCTCCGGTAAAATCCCTCGGGCAGCGACTCTCTAATCTCACCCAGCGGAATTACGACGATCCCCCCGCCGATTTTTTAGTTTTTCAAAGCGTGCACGCTGCGAGAAGCGATAATGCGCTCGACGAAAGTCGCGAGCTGCCGCCCGACTGATAACGGGGCGTCGCGAAATGAATGAGGAGGAAAAATGAATCGGATCGTAGATTATATGTCCGCGAACTTTTCCCTCCGGCAAATAAAGAGCACAGGTGTTCCCCGATGCGCGCGAGTGTCGATGAACAGCGATCGATCTCTCGTTCGAGGTTGTGAGCAGGCTGCGAAACATTATGAATAAGCGTAAAACATTTCACAGGAACATTACAATATTTAATAGATTTATAAAAAAAGATGAAATGCAGAGAAGCAAAATTGTAAACGTCGCTAAAATAATTTAAAAAAAGTTTAATAAATTTTTTAATCGCGCGAGTTTGCGTGGACTTTAAGAAGACGCATTTTTTAAATTAATGTTGCTGATTATCTTCTTCCGGCATTTTTATTTAATATTAGTATTATTTGTGATAAAATAAAAAAAGATCTCCGCGCTGGCGTATATGCACATATTTCTTCACGTACGCGTACGACGTACCACTTTCAATTATAATTCCCAATCTTCCCAGGACTCAATCATGTTCGTGTTTGCCATGGTGCAAGATTCTGGGGCAGGTATAACTTATCGATTAATAAATCAAGCGGCGCTTCATTTTCATGTAGTTACATATTGACACACGGAATCTGAATCGCAGGAGACCGCCACGACACCCCCGTACGACACCCGATAGAATTATTGCGTGTACAAAGTGCTCTACGTGTGTTGGGGACAAGGGACGTTGATCGAACGGCTGTCACCTGTACGACAAACCGCCATACCGAAATTCCTGCTTGCTACTAAACGCAGTTCGGTTAGATGCTACGACACTATATAACGCGCTAAATACCGATCTCTCGAAAGTATCAAGAATCAAAGCACATGATTTTAGAATGGACGAATACTTGTATACTCCTGATAAGGCCGCTTAACAATTTTTTCACATTTCTTTGTAAAAACATTCTTTTAAAAAGAAAAATGTGTGTATATATCTACGCGTACATACGTACAGCTCCAGTTCTATATACGTAACCTAAAAATACGTAAACTAAAAGAATGGTAAGAAATTGCACATTTAACTCGATTAAATATAACGCGAAGCGTATTAACATTTTAACTCGGTTTCTCCTATTCAATCCGTACCGCAAAAGGAACATTGTACGCGTTTCTCTCCAATGCCCATAGAATTCTCCGTGCAAAATTGCACGTCAGCGCATTGAATATTGAATAACGTTAAACGCATGGAAAGCCTGGACAGCTGTCTGCATTTTGCGCACCACTGAAAGCTACTTTAAACGATCTTAACTTGTCGCAGAGTAAGCAGCCGTGACTCTTGTAACAAATCCACTCGGCTAAACAAATTAAACGGCGCAAGCGTTGAGAGAAAACGGACGGAGAGAAGCGCGCAGACGTTTCTCTAATTATCGGACCGGGCGGATCGTAAAGGCCTTTACTTACTTGCGAGCGAGAGGCCGGCTTACGATGTGTCCCGAACGTGTCGACACCTTTTTCTACTGCGCAACAAGGATCCTCATTAAAACAAGCTCGCGCGGGGGGGTCTCGGACTCTCGGACGAGAAAGGGAATTAAGAAAGGGACGAAAGATTTAACGAGGACCCTGTTAAATTCCCTCGAGTATATAGAGTTAAGAAACTCCCGTCAAATTCTTGACATTCAGTTTATCTTACTATTCGTCATATAAATAACCGGATCAGTGTCACCCGTATATTTATCTGAAATGATTGCACAATCGTGCCGTAATAAATGTCGCCGGTTTCTCTTTCGTGTCGCCGTTCTCTCGGATTTTCATTCTTTTTTGGTTTATTCGCGATTTTATCTGAGATAACGTGTAGTCAGGGAAAGCGTCGGGGAGATCGCAGTTAAAATAATAAGAATATTTCGCTAGTCTGTAATATAGACGCAAAAAAAATGCTAGTCGAATGGTCCCGCGTCTCCCATCAGTATCCCTGATACATCAAAATCAATGCTCATACATTAAAAAAAGAGAGGAAGGGTAGGAGAGTCCCATGAAAGCGCGCTCGCACTGCGATCCGATAATAAACTCACTCGAAGATCTCGACCACGACCAAGGCAACAGTTGCAGGCCTGTGATAGAGCCGGGCGATATTTCTCCAGCCGGATACTTCGAGCGTCTGGCTCGTGGCAGCCGGCCGGCGGTGGTTTGAATGTCGGATAAAAGCGACCGGGTGCGGCTGTCAGCGAGAGGGGTGTCCTGGGGAGAAGGAGAGAGGTGGTGAGGGTGTCGAGGGAAGAAGAGGAACGGGAAAAGGTGGATGGTAGTCTCTGCCCTCTCGTCACCTCACAGCCGACTAGTTTTTCGTTAGCTCATCGTCCCGTGAAATCTGGTCATACCCCGCCTGTATAGTCTATAGCGGGACGGACGGACGCGATCGGACGGCGAGGTATCCCTCGTACCATCGTCCTAGGCGCACGTGTATATGCACGCGTTGTCGCGCGCCGGTGTTTGCATACACACAACACACAACACACACACGCACACAAACGTGCAACGCATGCACGTATATATACGTACATACGCAGCGACGTTATATCGGGTGTGCGCTTTGACAAGCGCACCGTTCGACTCAGTCATTCACCGACCGCAAACGTTCTCGATTGGTCCCTGTTCGCCGACCGAACCGCCGCCTTGATTCGGAACGAGGTTGCCAATATTATACCGGCTTATAATGCCGCCAGCGGCAGGCAGGCAGGCAGGCAGGCAGGTTAAACTCTGAATGCATGGAGGTAGCCTTGTAATTACGCATGCTCCTGAGGCGAGTTAGCGCAGGAAATATGCGCGGTATGAATGGAGCGAGCGAATTCGCCCCGCGGCGAAGATGAAAACGTTGCTTGGCCGCGATCGATGCTGGATACGTCGCGTCCGATTAATCAATTCCGCATTTTGATCTAATATACGTACACTTGGAACGATTCTCTTAGCTTCTCGAAACGTCAGTAGACGACGTTGCTCGTCTAGCCGGTATGGATTTAGCTCGCGGGGATAAACCTTTCGGAAACAAAAAACTCGAACGCGCACTTCGGAATGCCGCGGAATAAGAATTTATATTTCCGCGAGGTTGCTGGTTTCTCGACATAAATTTGAAATGTGTTGCATAAACACGAGTTTTCAGAAAAACTGTGATACGAAATAAGCACAAAGTAAGCAAAAACATGCCTGTGCTGCTGCAAAAGGGAATAAATACTAATAATAAGACGTAAATCTTTTTCTTAGTACAAAACAAAACTTGATGATTATGATTCACAAAGTTCCATTAAGCGAATGTAAAATGTATAAAATTATTAGAAATAGTCATTTTTTAAATTTCCTTTGAGAGTGTTTGTCATGATTAAGTTTAGGCGAGCGATAGCAATCATAAAGAAATTACGCGTGAAATTACGTTCAATTAGTCCGCAGTCTTTATGCCCGTATTTATATCGATTGCCCACGTATTTATGACTAATCTACGCATCATTATATACGAGATCATAAGCATTCTTCGCACAGTTCGTTGGCTTTCGCTTTATATGTGATTACCTTCGAACTGGGTTATCTACATCGTATTAGCACTAGGCAGATAAATATTGACTATATATGAAGAGAACTTCGCAGAGAACTACGTACTCTCTTCGGAAGACAACCGTATGTGTAACACACGTATATATACGTTACGTGTGTTTAACATGCGATGCACGAGGAGAATAAACTCTCTGTGCCATTGACAAAAGTAGACAAAAGGATATCGTCAGAATTGTTGGGCAAATGTATGCTAAATTAGAAGCAATTAAACCACCGAGGATGTTAAACTGCGCTGAGATACGCGACTAAGTGACATCGCGCGTAGAGATTCTCAATAGAAAGCAGGCTACATCTCGACGGAACGTGATCTCGTCGCGAAAACGTAAAGGAAGAAAGACCGAATCCCCACGCGGAAATAAGACGTCAAAGGGAAGATGTTGACGTTCCGCGACGACGTCGACAAAATTTCGCGATATGATCTCATCTCTATATTTGAATAAGATTGTCACATATGTCGCTTATTCATCATCTATGTAGGACGAGAGAATAGTTGAGTTGGAGAAACATCCTCGATCGCAATCCGTTTGAATTTTCCTCGCCAATTTTTCGTATTTTTCATCCTCGTAAAAGGAGTCGTTCCGCGGAACAATAGTGTAACTCATGTTTCCTCGTTTGAGGAAACAAAAGGAAACTTCAACAAAGCATCCGACATAATCTCCAGCTGATTTATCCGAGTAATGTTTCATGACGAACAAGCCTCGTCGTTATATTACGCACAATAGAGTGAATTTTTCTCAACAAAAATATAAGAAAAAAAATTGATGTTTTCGTATAAAATTAATGCAAAAATCTGCATTTAACCCGAAAAGCGGTCATGGAGAACACGAAATGCTCTGCATGTCCGCTTCCAAGGGAAAAGAAGAAGTGATCGTACTATGTACAGAAGGTATTGACAGGTGTAA